>JAXFYN010000588.1:0-77729 GCA_036172215.1 Camellia granthamiana
CTTACTATGCTGTATTTGTTAAGTCTCTTTCTTATGCAGGCACGATATTGTATGTACGGTTCATTCAGAGGAGTTCCGGGTGAAATCATTCCTGTCCTTCGAATTACTCGCTTTGGTTAAAAACATTCGGGTACGTCCGGTGTTTACACCACCCCTCTTCTCCTCTCGCGTGCGATGTGTTAGGACGCTTTCGGTTAGAGACATTTGGGTGCATCCCGGTGTTCTCATTACCTCTTCTCCTCTCACGTGCGACGCGTTAGGATGCCTTCAGTTAGAGACATTTGGGTGCGTCCCGGCGTTCTCATTACCTCTTCTCCTCTCGTGTGTGACGCATTAGGATGCCTTTGATTAGAGACATTTGGGTGCGTCCCGGTGTTCTCACTTCCCCTTTCTCCTTTCATGTGTGACGCGTTAGGACGCCTTCGGTTAGAGACATTTGGGTGCATCCCGGTGTTCTCACTCTCCCTTTCTCCTCTCGCGTGTGACGCGTTATGACGCCTTCGGTTAGAGACATTTGGGTGCGTCCCAGTGTTGTTGCTACCCCTTTCTCCTCTCGCGTGCGAAGCGTTAGGACGCTTCGGTTAGAAACATTCGGGTGCATCCCGTTGTTCATGCCTCTCTTTTCTCCTTTCGCATGCAATGCGTTGGAATCTTGTTTGAGACCTCAAGTGCGCTCGATGGTGGTGTTGCTCTTCATCTTTCTTGCGTGTCGCGTAGTTAAGCTTGCATAATTTTCTTATATCCTTTCTGCATGAAATGTGGTTTGGCTTGTGATTCCCACGCGTGGCGTGTTTATTTACTTACTTCTTTTCATGTATGAGATTGTTGTACCTTGTTTTGGTTTGTATGAATCTAGCATTTTCGTTGCATAGAATTTGCATTTAAATGTTTCATTACAACCTCATTGCATGATCATAAGTTATGTTCTTGTATTATGCATATCATTTGCATCTTGCCTCAGAACTACGCTGGTTTGATTTCTTGTAAAGGGATACGTAGGCAGCCTGCGGGCGCAACCATTCTTGGTCTTACTTGTTTGTTTGTCCAAGTCTTCGGCCTTGTCAAAAATAGGTCGTCTCTGGGCTTTGACATTCATTCCCGTCTTTTCATGACTTCTGAGTTCTGTCAAAGCGGAACAACTGTAGACATCCCATTTTTGACCGTCCTCAAGACTTAGACGTTATCGCTTGTGCACTCGATAATTGTGTTTGTTTGTGTTCGTTTTAAGCGCCTGAAGTCCTCGACGGAACGCCTTGTCTTTGAGCCTCTAAACCTTATTCTTTCTATGCCTTGTTTTGGACCAAAACTTGATGTTTGGACCTCTTGGTGACTTGTCGGCCACCACCCAAGGCTGTTGGCCATGGGATGTTTTTGTCGGCCATGGGTGTGGCCGACGGCCACCAGTGCCTTTTTCTAGATATTTATTGACGGCTGTGCCAACTGTTGCACACTGAGCTGCATCTCCATACACGGGTATAGTGAGACACGGGTATGGTGAGATGTTTCTAAGCTCAAGGGGTGGTTTTTCTATGTATAGGGGGGTTCCTCTTCCATTTTGAGGGGTTAGAAAAATTAGAGCAAAAATATCTCTTTCTCTCTAGCTTTCTCTCTCTCTCTTGATATTTTCTACACATTTGCTTACAAGTCCTTAGCTTTTGCATACCAACCCTTAACCAAATACTCTCACCTTTGGGCTGAGATTACTTGGAGTCTTGTTTGAGCTCTAGAAGGTGGTTTGAACTTGGATTATTGGCTATTTTGTGCTTTGCTTCAAAGGTATAACACTTAACTTATTTATACTTGTTTTGTATCTTTGTTTTGCCATCTATTTCAACTATTTTTGGGCTGATTTTGAAATTTCAAAAATTGTTTTTTGTAACTCAAAAGTGTTGGTTTGAGGTCTCTTTGAGTTAGGGGGTGGTCCACCCTTCTTGCTCCTTTGTTTGTTAAGTTTTTGTACCTTTTTTCATCACTTTAAAACCAACTTTTTGGCCCTTTTAACCACTGAATTTCAGAGGTTTTTCAATGGTAAAAATCTTGTTTTGAAGTCCAAAATTGTAGGGGTTAGCCTCCCCTCCTTGGGTCTTGTTTGCATGCCTAGTTAGCCTCACATGTTAGCTTATTATTTTAGCTTTTTGTGGCTCAAGTCCAGCATGTTTTAAGCTCTGTTTTGACCTATTTTGGCTCTATTTTGGGCTGGTTAGTTCAGTTGAGGCTTGTTTTGCATAGTTGTAGTGTAATTTCCTTCACTAGCTTGATGTTTTAATGCTTTAATCATTAATTTTTTGAGTTGATAGCATGTTTTAGTGTTGTTTTGCACTTCATTTTAGTACTTAAAATCTCTACAATCTCCCTCAATTCTTTACTCTTTTATTTGCTTTGAAAGTGGTTTCAAACCACTTGTTTGCCTAAGTGTGAAATGGAGGTGTTGCACCTAATGGTTTAATCCCTTAGGGGGTTTATTACCAATAGCGTAATGCCTCTTTCATGCCCAAAGCACCTTGTGGTTTAAGCCATCTTTCCATTAGAGGACACTCACTAATGGACCAAATCAATTAAAGAATGGCTTTGGTAATTAAAATGAGTAAACAAAATTGGACAAGTAAAAGAGGTAAGATAAGCATTCTTTGTGTTGCATTGCATGCATTCAAATCGGACGTTAGTTTGAACACAAGGAAAATGAGACATTTCATACGCAAAAGTGATGAAATGTGCCATTTTCCTTGGTCACCATTGCCCTTGATCATGCATGATAGGGTGATGGTCCTTTGGTCTCATTTTGCATTCATTGAACTTGCACAATTGGTTTCACAAACCATCATGCAATGAAATTGCTTGATTGATGGTTTGTAAACCCAAATCTTGTCCCTCCTTTGATCTCCCCATGAAAAGGAGAGGGAAAGTGTGCAAACAATTTGTGAGAATATACTGTTTTGCTCTGTCTGCTCTCTATTGCAGCAAAAAGAGGAGTTCATGTCATCAGTGGCCGACCGGCCACCATTGGTAGTCGACAAGCCCCCTGTCGGCCACCAATGAAATTTGCACAGTGTGTTCCTGAGGTGGAGCAGAGGTGTTCTGGAAGTGGACATCTTTTTTGGTGTTCAAATGTGCAAACAGAGGCTTGCAGCAGCAAAACAGTGGCTTTTCAGGTGGAGAAACCAAGCATGCATGTATCCCTCATTTCCCGAGGCCGTTAAGTTGACTTGCCTAGTTAATTAGTTGTAGCTGATTCTTGCAAATGTTGTAAATATTTAAGTAGATTAGTTGATTAATTTATGTTGTAATTAATTAATTTAATTAGCTTTTTAATTAGTTAGTTAAATATTGTGTTGTAATAGTTAGCTTAGCTTAGTGTTGGTTAGCTTATTCATTCGGACCCTCCTTCGCGAGGGCGTAACGTTGTAATAAGTGTGCGTGCGTGTGTGTATCTCTTCCAACCCCATGTCTTTCTCCTTTTTATTTAATCACTTTTGATGGTTAGATTAGGGTATTTTCAATTAGCATACCTTATGCTTGCATGTTTGCATCCATTCATTTGTCTTGCATGCACCGAGGCTTGGTGCATCATTCAAAATACATTGTCATTTCAATAATTCTTTGAATACGTGTTTAATCGCATGTTGTTCAAATCGATCAATATGCCATTTTAGTAGCTGAGCCTATTAATTGCATATTGCATGCGTTGCATTAGACATCTTGTATAGTTAGGATCATGCATCTTTCTAACTAGTTTCTTCTGTTTTAGCTTGGAGTACTAGGTGAGTTTTACGCTTTAGCATACTTGCATCAGTGTGATTGCCATATTGCCATGTCTAGTATGTTTGCCATGAGGCTATGTTCTTAAATGCTAAACTGCATGAATGCCTGTGGATGAAGGCTTGCTGTTTGAATTGGAACAATTCAACAAATGTATGTTATAAGCCCACTATGTTTTGGTGGCAAATCCGCATCTTTAAGCCCACTTGAGGGTGGCAACTTCAAACCATTTTTCACAAACAAACATGGGTTGAAATGTTCCAATTCTTGCGGTGTAGTTTATACTTGCTTGCGCACATCACATAGTAAGGTTAGATTAATAACCGGAATAAGAATGCATAATGTTTATAAAATATCATATCATGATTAGTAGAGTCCGATCTTTGATCGGGCGAGCAGGGGTGCTCAATTCATGACCTTCGCCCCTCGTGCCCAAGTTCCCGAGCCGAGGCAACTTTGGCGATGATGGACACGTGACCTTCTGCACGAGTTAGGGTTTCCTTAATTTTCTCAAAATAAAATATTTAGGTTGCGACTCTGTATCTGGCAAAGTAGTCTAATTTTGGCATTATTTGATTTAAAATCAATTTTTCAAAATGATTTGCCGAATTTGGACTCTTTGGTGATTATCAGTTTGACATTGCACTTGTGAGACTAGATTTAGAACCGCGGGAGTTCGAACTGTGAGGCCTTTTTTTTTCAAACCTTTTAGAAAGGCGGGGCGCGAGAAAAAGGCGAGTCCACACTCGTCCTTGGTCGGTTTGATATAATGCCGTTAAGGCTTTGACCAAGCAGACTCTTTCTAGGAGACCGGCTTGGTTTTGCTTAGCATCAAGAGGGCACAATAATGTTTATGGTTCACAAGTAATAGCTCGGTCGAGTATTCCATGTGGACCAATAATGAGAAGAGGGGAATCCACTCCTGGTATGCGTCAATAACATTTGGCGGTGCGACAAACACCGTTTGGTGGTTTCGATCCCTATACATAAAAGAAATGTAGAGGAGAGCACAGCCGCCTGTCGAGTGAAGGACAGTAGAGGTAGTGCGCCCACAATCTCTGAGACTATATGGCCAGCCTTGAAAAGGAGAAGCATGTAGACGTTGAAGGTAAGCAATTTTGGGCAACTCTCTCTCTCTCTCTCTCTCTCTCTCTACTGAGCTCTGCTTTCTCTTTTCTCCAAGAAAGCTAACTTGACCTTCGAAGGGGTTTTCTGGCAAACCCACCCGCTGGGTAGCTCACATTCATTTTGTTTACAGTGTAACGGAGTTCTAATGGAGTGCGACGAGCTTGGTAGCAATGAAGTACGGAGTGAGGCGAATATTTTTTCCCACACAATTGACGCAGTCTATGGAAATCTTTGATAGACAAACCTTGTTCTCCAAGCTTTTCTGACTATTTTCTATGGCGAACAATGACGAAACACCGCTGTCCATCGTCGACGGTATCACTTCGGAGTCAATCCGAAGGAGAGACGGCCCTCCCACCATTCCGACCATGGCAGGTCTGGAGACCTCCCCTAGAGAGCAACCTAGAGACGCGCGAGACAAACGCACAAGGAGCACTGACTATTTACGGAGCCTGGTGGGGCCCCGATGATGAGAAGAGTTGCACGCTCAACACTTGGAGCACAAACTCAGGGACCAAGACGAACTGATATGGAGGATGGTGGCCGAGATGGAAACGTTGAAATGACAGATCAAAGGGAAGGGTGTAATTGGAGTGGGAGACCACAATGAGCGCACCCAATCCCGTCGCTCAAGCAGCCAACACCGACGGGGGACACCCTTCATCTCCATCGGCAGGAGCTACAGTGTTGGCGATTCCAATCTGCCAATGGAGAGATTATGCACATATGACAGTAGCTACCGTCCCTTGCATCCATCGATGACGTCGAGATATTCTTACTCCGTCTATTCGGAGGACCTGAGGGACATTTTGGAGGAGCGTGCACACCATAGAGAGGCCCAAAGAGTGTTGGCGCTACAAAGGCTGAGTCCTAGAATACGGTGTAGTGAGGAAGTGGCCAAGCCACCACTTAGGATGGTGGTTCCAGCATCGGTGGACAGAGACTTGGCAAGACTCATTGCCACCCTGCTGTCTCTAGAGATTTAGAGGATGCCCCTCCCCTCCGGATTCCATCAACCTAAGTTCACGCTGTACGATGGCAAGACTGATCCGTACATGCATGTTAGTCATTATCGGCAAGTAATGGTAGGCCATCGAGGCAACGATGCCTTAATGTGTCTCATATTCCTTGTGAGTTTGGGAGAATTGGGCCTGAAATGGTTCGAAAGGCTGCCAGAGGGGAGTATCGAGGGGTTGCAATAGCTAGCGGAAGCCTTTGTCACTAGATTCAAGACCAATACTCGAACACTGAAAGAGGTCGATCACCTCCTGGGTATCAAGATGGAATCAGGTAGTTCTTTGAAAGCCTATAATGCCAAGTATTGGGAGACCTATAATGAGATCCTCGATTGCCCCACTAATCTGGCAATCACCCAATACAAGTGAGGACTACCAGTCGGACATAGACTGCGAGACTCGCTTACGATGCACCAACCTATGACCATGGAATCATTAAGGCAACGGATTAACGAGCACATCCGAGTTGAGGATGATGAGGCTACTGCCACTGAGAAGGAAAATCCGATTGTGGTGGACAAATATGTGGCTGGGAAGGTTCACTCAATGGGACAAGAGGGTAACCACCCTAATAGCCGAGCTAAAGAGCAACGTCGTGGTGCTGGCCGCAATGATAGGAACAAGGGCCGTGGAAATGACCGAGCTCATGCTTCTCGCAATTAAGAGGAAGATGCCAAGAGAAAATTGAAGGCACGGACTGATATCACCATTGTTTTTAAAATTCCCATCTATCGCATCCTCAGTGAAATTTGAGGTGAGCCATACGTCTGATGGCTAGTAAAATTGGGAGATGCACAGAAGGGATTCAACTCAAGGTATCGTTGCACTTTCCATGAAGAAAGGGGGCATCTCGTGGAGGACTGCGTGCCGTTGAAACAGCACCTGGAAGAACTGGTCACAACGGGGCACTTAGACTAGTATATAGACGACGATATGAGGGCTGCTCCACAAGGGCAAGCTGAGCCAAATGGGCTCGTCGTCCTGGATGTAGCACCCCGAGGAGTCATCAATGTTATTCAAGGTATCATCAAGTCGGTGCGGGTATGCGAGCTCAGAGGGATGATTAGAAAAGTTGAGCACCTGAGGGAAGTGCTGTCTGTAAAGCCTGCGTGAAGAAGGGGAAGACCGAGGTCCACAACATCATGAACTTTTCAAGCAATGACTTGAAAAGAATCCAAACCCCTCACAACGATGCCTTGGTGGTGATGCTTTATGTCAAGGACTTTGACATCAAGCGAATTTTGATCGACTAGGGGAGTTTGATTGAGATCATCTACTATGATGCGTTCAAGCAAATGAAGTTGAAGGACAAAGACTTGGCTCTAGCAACTTCCCCTCTAGTTGGTTTCAGCTCACAACTGGAATGGCCGATCGGAAAGATCGTATTGCCGGTCAAGGCGGGGTCAGTTATGAAGCAAGTGGAGTTTTGGGTGTTGAAGGTTCCATTAACATACAATCTGATCTTGAGAAGGGGTTGGTTGCACGCTATGCAAGTTGTGGCTTTCACTTATCACCAGGTCATGCGCTTCCCAGGCCTAATCGGGCAAATAAAAGAAGTTTGGGGAGACCGAGTCATGTCGAAACAATGCTTTGTCACGGTCAATGGCAGCTGAGCAGCGAAGGGCTTCGTCCAAATAATAGAAGGACCAGAAGGCAAGGAGGTCTTGCAAGATGTGGGACGAAAAACAGAAGAGAAATCAGTTGAAGACTTAGCAGAGGTTTGGATTGATGAGAATGATCCGAGCAAATTCTTTCTCTTGGGCTCGTCATTGTCCAGCACCGAGTGGATGGGACTATGTCAATTTTCTGGTCTCCAATATTGAGGTTTTTGCATGGATGCCTTACGATATGCTTGGCATTGACCCAAGCTTCATTTTCCATCAATTGAATGTCCTCCCAAACGCTTGGCCGGTCATCGAGAGAACTTGGTTCTCAGCTTTACACCATGACGAGGTAGTGGTAGAGGAGGTCAAAAACTTGTTGGAAGCTGGGGCAATTGAAGAGGTGCAATACCCCAGATGGATCTCTAACACGGTGGTAGTGTCGAAGAAGAATGAGAAATGGCAGGTATGCGTCACAGTCAACTGTGCCTGCCCGAAGGATAGCTTTTTACTCCCAAGGATTGACCAGCTAGTGGATCTTACCATTGGTCACCAAAGGCTTAACTTCCTAGATACGTACCGCGGCTACCACCAAATAGCCATGTATGAGCCAGACAGAGAGATCACATCCTTCACTATGCCCAAAGGCTTGTACTACTACAAGGTTATGCCCTTTGGCCTCAAGAATGCTGGGGCGACCTTTCAAAGGATGGTGATCAAAATGTTTGCCCCTCTCATTGGCCGCACTATGGAGGCCTACATTGATGACATGGTAGTGAAGAGCAAAGATGAGTCCCAGTACCTCGTCGACCTAGCTGAGATGTTTGCTATACTTAAACTCCACAAATTGTGCTTGAATGCGTCCAAGTGTGCTTTCGGAGTAGGAACTGGAAAATTTCTCCACTTTTTGGTCACCAATCGAGGAATTGAAGTTGACCCTTCACAGATCAAGGCAATCCAAGAGTTGGAATGATCAAATTCCACAAAGGGACGTACAACATCTTGTTGGAATGGCAGCCGCGTTGAACAGATTTATTTACTGGTCATCAGATTGTTGCAGTCCCTTTTTCAAGACTTTGAAAGCCAAGTTTTTTTTGGGATGCAGAATGCGACCACGCTTTGACGGACCTAAAGGCATATCTTTCTTCCGCCCCAATCTTGGTCACTCCACAGCCAAGCAAGAGCTCTATCTATACTTGGCCATTTCTCAACGTGCGGTGAGCATGGTGCTCATTTGAGTTGAGGGAATTCAACACCTTCTTATTTTCTATGTCAGCAAAACATTGTTCCCAGCGGAATCGAGATATTTGCCGCTTGAAAAATTGGCTCTAGCTCTCATGATGGCCTCCAGAAAGTAGGTCGCACTATTTCTACACCCACACAATAGTAGTGCTAATCGAATTTCCACTCAAGGTGCTCTTTGAAAAGGCAGATTTTACAGGTAGAATTTTGAAGTGGGCAGTAGAGCTGGGGCATTATGGCATCAAGTTTTAGCTGCGAACAGTTATCAAGGCACAAGCCCTGGCTGAATTTGTGGCGGAATTCACCCTTGGCACTCATGTCCTATTGATTTTCCTAGTACAGGCTTAGCATAGCCCATAGGTTAAATGCCACCAAAGGGGGGGGGTGAGGTACAAGAAATAGAAAGGCAAGACAGTCCCGAGCGAGTAGAGGAAGAGCTGGCTGACCTACCGAATGACAAGCTTGATAACCATGTAGGAAATCTGCGTGCAGAGCTGACCTGTGCCTTGGATTTAAGAAACTATCAAAGCCCATCCGACTATTGGAAATTGTTCATTGGCAAGATGTGGAAACTCTTCATTGATGGAGCCTCCAATAGACATGGTGTCGGACTGGGGTTTGTATTAACTTCGCCAGATGGACTGACCATTGAGCATGTTATCACGCTTAGATTCGAAGCATCCAACAATGAGGCAGAATATGAAGCCCTCCTTGTTGGCCTAAAGACCGCTCTACGAATGAAGGAAATTGAGCTTATGGTATTCAGCGACTCCAAACTGGTGGTCAATTAGGCCTCTGGCAAATATGAGGCCAAGGATGAAAGGATGACTAAGTATCAAGCGTTGGTATGCACTGAGATCAAAATTTTTTTTGCAATAAGGATGGAGCAAATCGACCGCAAGGAGAATAGTCAAGCAGATGAGTTGGGTCAGCCTGGCATCTATGCAAACCACCTTTCCCAATTGTTTGATGATTGAGTTTTTACCCCGATCTAGCATCGAAGAACCAGAGGCACCCAAAGTACTCTGCGCCGACCTGGGACCATCCTGGATTGATCTTATCATCGCCTTCCTAAAAGATCGAATCTTGCTTGCCGAAAAAAAGGAAGCCGACAAGATAAGGGCCAAGTTAGAGCAATTTTGGCTCTCTCAATCTGGCGCCTTGTATAAAAATTCCTTTATTGGGCCGTACCTGAAATGCATCAATCCCAACAAGGTTGAAGCTTTCCTTTTGAAATTCATGAAGGCATGTGTGGTAGCCACATTGGGGGGAGATCACTAGCGTACCGAGCAATTTCCTAAGGCAATTGGTGGTCGTGCATGCAGGCCTATGAGTAGAAATACGTTCGCAAATGTGAGACGTGCCACAAATTTGCTCACCAGATCCACTAGTCGACCAGAGAGTTGCTCTCCTTATTGAGTTCTTGGCCATTTGTGCTTTGGGGGCTGGACATTGTGGGACCGCTTCTAACCACTCCGGGAAACCGCAAATTTTTCTTTGTCGCTATTGATTACTTCACCAAATGAATGGAAGCCGAGCCGTTGGCTACTATTAAGGAGAAAGATATCAGGAAGTTCGTCTGGCAGAATGTCACTACTTGGTTCGGCGTCCCAAAGGCCCTCATCTCGGATAATGGTACGTAGTTTGATGGGAAACTCTTCCGCGGATTTTGTGAAGAGTTGAAGATTGAGTTTTACAATTCTACACCAGCCTACCCTTAATCAAATGGTCAAGCTGAAGCTTCAAACAAGACTATCTTGGACGGGATGAAGAAAAGGCTGGGGAAATCCAAAGGGAGGTGGGCTGACGAACTCCTCAACATGCTTTGGGCATACCAAACTACCCTAAGACGTTCAATTGGGAAAACTCCATTCGCCCTGGCTTATGGCATGGAGGCAGTCATACCCTTGGAGATCGGTATGCCGACCATCCGATCTGAAAACTTTGAGCCCGACTTGAACAGTGAAACTATGGCCTTGGAGTTGGACCTAGCTGGAGAAAGAAGGGAAAGGGTTCTAATTCATATTGCAGCCTATCAATAAGAGCTCTTCAAGAAATACAACAAGACTGTGCATCCATGTCTATTCAAAGTTGGGGATAGGGTCTCGAGGAAGGTGATGGGCAACACACTAGTCCTTAACAAGGGCAAATTGGGTGCAAATTGAAAAAGGCCATACAAGATAACTGGCCTTGCTGGAAAAAGGGCATACAATTTGCAGGACCTAGACAGCAAAGCCATTCCAAGACCTTGGAAGACGGCCAACCTCAAGTTGTTTTACTTCTGAAATGTAATTCTTTTTTCCTTTATTCAAACTTAGCCTTTTGGCGTTGCATGTAATGTTTGATGAGCAATGAAAAGAATGTTTTATTCCTCTTTGTATTTTGGTATTTTATGTGATCTTTTTTGATGCATCATGCCATTCAAAAAGTTGGTGTTATGCCCAACTTGGGGCATAAGACTGAGTTGATTTTGCACATCTTCGGGCTGACTTTGCCGCTTTGCTAACAATTGGTGTTATCCCCAATTCTAACCATGAAATCTGAGCTGATTTTGCTCGCCAGAGAGACGTTTTCTATTTTGCTCGCTCTTATAACTGAGCTGGTTTCGCTCGCCACACACAAAGTTGGTGTTCTGCCAATTTTTGATTTGAAAATGAGCTGACTTTGCTCGCTACCCCGAGCTGATTTTGCTCAACAAGGAGAAAACTAATGCAATTTAAAAGCTGACCTTTGGCTTCTTTAATCGAGCTATTTTTTGCCTGTGACCGCGAGCTGAATTTGCTCACCGGGGAGACAGTTAATGTAACCATGACAAAGCTACTTTCTCGCCTCTTCGACCGGGCTGACTTTGTTCGATGAAGCAGAACTAAAGCCCTCTGTAATCTTTAGGACCCTTGCCGAGCTGATTTTTGCTCAGGGGGGACGTTGTGCTTCCCCAAATTAAAAAAAATTATTCTACATTTGTGTTGTCTTCTCTGAGCAAATTTCGTCTTGCCAATATGCAAATTTAACACGATAGAGTTGAACTGAGCAGTTTTGTCTCAGCCATTATAAAAGATAGCGTTGTTATAATTCAAACGCAGCAATCACACTGAAGAAAACAAGTACAAGAGGTGAGCAAAAGTTGATGATTTTCATTCAAATCATAGTTCGGTTACAAAAAAAGGGGTTCATAGCCCGGTTACAATAAAATAAAACAAAATCTATATGCCCTAATCTACATCTATGGCATCTTCCTAGTTGGCCACCTCCTTTTCGGTGACGTTTAGTGCAGTCTCAGCTCCAGAATCTAGGCCTTGATCGGCATTTAGCTCGCCCTGGTTACTGCTTGGAGACGCCTCTTCAGTCATGGCCAGCAGCACGACATTGTTCGTCACCTGAGGAGCTGGCTCCTCTGCTGCGCCATCTGTTTGAGCCGCCTTGATTAGGTTTTGTTGCATGGTAGTAGTGTACGATTGCATAAATGATGGAATGAAGACAGGTGGGGGGTTGTTGAAGACATCAGACTCTAACGTCTGGCCAAGTTTCTTTGCGGCAGCCTTTTAGCCACAGTGGAAGAAGATGTCCTTTGTTCCCTCCACCTACTGTTTATAGACTCTCTACCCTTTAGCATAGTCGTGATCTCCTACATCATCGACTAGTTTATTCAGCTCATCCTTATGAGCAATGCGAATCTTGCGTAGCTTAACAAGATATCGATTTTTCTTGGCTTGCACAGCCTTTTCCTTTTCTTCCTCGGCCTTCGAAACATTCTCAGCCAACAGATTACGCTCGGCTATCACCACCTCATGACAGGCCTTCAACTTGTCTAGTTCGGCCGTTTTGGCCTTGTTGTCGGCTATAGCCTCCCGCAGACTCTACTGCACAGAGATCGTGCATTCGTGAGCCAAATAGTTTTTTTGTGCGGCCTGCAACAAAGAAATAATTAGTGCATTGAAACTGAACAGTAACTTAATAAAGAGGCTCACTTACTTACCAACACAATTGACTTCGTAGCTGACCTTAGGACCTTCAGGTCGGACAGCTCCTCGTGTTTTTTCATGTCCGCTGGCAAGAGCAGCCCTTTGGTCATGTTGAACCCCAGTAAGTAGTCCTTGTCAGCATAGACCGAATCAGACGTGGTCACTACTCGGCTCTTGTATTTTAGCTCAGGCAACCAGACTGGCAGGGCAGTAGAGTGAGTAGACTACCCAACCATAGTTTGTTCAGTCTGGTCCCCTTGCTCGGTGGATGAAGCTCGATGAAATCTTCATCGACCAGTCTCTGCTCGGTCGTAGTTTGCCTTAGCCTCTTCTTCGACCAGCTAGAACCTTACTTGCTGGCCAGAGCCAGCACCAGGCCAGATTCTTGTGTAGCTTGATAGGTAGATTGTCCTTCCGCCTTTTCGGCCCGTTGGGAATCACTTGGCCCACCAATGATCATGGACTTTGTGGCACAGATTTTAGCCATTTCTTGCTCGGCGGTTAGATCGGCGGAAGATTTGAGTCTGGCTGAGGTGAAAGCTCATGCAAGAAGTCAGTGACCCTGCTTTTGCACGACACACTATGTCGATTGCTCAGTTTGTAGCTGTGTGGCTTATGACACTCACGTTCCTCGGTCAGATATCGTAAAGCAACTTGGATAGCCTCCTGATTGGCGCTAGAATAATCCTCCGCCAAGAGTGTGTAATTTGCATGAAATTGTAAAGTGTTAGGTCGGCAAAGATAGATCAAATTCAAAAATTAAACTGTGCTATGCTGCTCACCTGGACTCCTGAAATTCTTGCATATATACCAGCCCGGTATGGGCTCCTCGGTGTCTTCGTAATTGCCGGACACCCAAAGGAAGTCATCATCGTTTAACTCCTTGTTCGGGTTACCCTCTACGAGTTTTTCTCGGCCCTTTCTAACCTTCAGGTACTAGCAGAAACCTCATTTATTTTTGCTAAGTGTATATTGGTGGAATATCTCGGTGAGGCTGAGGTTTAAACTGAGGATTCAGTTTAGCATGGCCATGCCATTTATTATCTTATAAGTATTGTTGGACACTTGGGTTGGACATAGCCTAGTCTGCCTTAAAAATTCGCAGACTAGGGGTTGAACCCGGAAGTGTAGGCTGCTTTCCACAATGGACACGATCTTGAAGGGGCAGACAATTTACCCTAGGAAGTGTCTCTTTTTTTGGCCAGCTCAAAGTGGACGTCATCTGGAATGTTGAATTCTCTACGGAACTCAGCAATTGCCCCAAGCGAACTAACCATAAACCGATACTTTTCCATTTACCCTGGTTTTATTTTGTATGGTAAGTTCGATACAAGCTCGACCAAAATTGAGCGGCTTTGGTGACTATTTGCTCAGTCTTTAAGCCTCACCGATGGTGATGTTGAGGTGTGCCTGGTCAGTCCTAGTTCAATCTGCATTATGACAAAAAAGTACGAGTATTAGCGCGACGTCAAATGCGCGGCTTTGGTGGATTTTGTCCAGTTCAAATAGATAGGGATTTTGTTCGGTTGTAGGCCAGTTTGGCCTTTTCCCTAGATAGCTGGCTCCTATCTCGGTTCGACACTCCTATGGGATTCTAGCACGGTCCAAATCATTTAAATGGGCCACAAACACATTTTAGCTCGGTTTGGAGCAATTTCAAGATCGAAAATTGAATTTTTGCTTGGTTTTGCCCAGGAATTACATTGTTCATCCTAAGTACGAAGTTTATACACTAAAACTAAGGGGAATTAGGGGTACGGTGGCCCCACTGGTGTTTTTTGTTTTGATTTTGCTTAATTTCTATGAATATCTATCAATTTTACCCCACATGAAGGGTATAGGTAGAACATCAACAGCCCCAAATAAGTAAGATCTCGAAGAACATGAAGAATATCCATGAAAGAGAGAGAGGCACGAGAAAAAACTTACAGATCTAGGTGCCAAGTGAAGGTTTAATCAACCTTGATCCCTGCTGTGGTGTCTGTGAGAATGGAAAAAACATTGAAAATGGCATGAACGGGAGCAACGACGACGACGACGGTGGCAAAAGCTCAAGGGTTTAGGGCTTTACGCAAGAGATGAGGTGAATAGTGATGGAGGAGGTTTGGCCTTTGGCGTGTATATAGGTGATAATGAAGATGCGCAAACTTTTCAAATTTCGGAGGTAATGGGGACAACTATAGGGTTGCACGGAACCAATCAAGGAAGGCCACGTGGCATGGATGTGACGGACTATCAGTACAACTGATGGGTTGTTGTGTGGCTGATTGATTGATGACGAGACAACCAGCACAAATCTCAATGACCGACCAAAACAGATAGCTTGGTTGAAAATGGTAATCCCAATCACGCTCAGCTTGGATGGGATTAAAAGGCAATAGAGAGGGGAACTTACACCGAGCATTAGCCGAACTGGGCCCGCGCGGATCATGGTGCTAGGCCAGACTAGGGTATTTAGGATGTAACGAAAAGCCGACCTGGGCCCCACGCAGCATATGGTGTCGGGCCAGACTTGGTCAAGCTACCGCTAATATCGCCATCCTAGATGTGATGGCAGAGCTATTGTGCGGCTGAGCTGTTAATGGTTCAGGCTATAGATGTAGAGAAACACGTGATCTGAGGGATCACAGTAGGTGGCCGAGATAAGGGCCGACATGCCCGTCCTTGGTCGGTTTGAGATGATGCCGTTAAGGCTTTGAGCAAGCAGACTCCCTATAGGAGATCGGCTTGGTTTAGCTCGGCATCAAGAGGGCACAATAATGTTTATGGTTCACAAGTAATAGCTCGGTGAAGTATTCCATATGGACCAATAATGAGAAGAGAGAAATCCACTCCTGGTATGCGACAAACACTGTTTGGTGGTTTTGGTCCGTATACGTGTAAGAAATATAGAGGGGAGCACAACCGCTTGTTGAGTGAAGGACAACAGAGGTAGTGCGACCACAATCTCTGAGACTGCATGGCCAGCCTTGAAAAGGAGAAGCATACAAACGTTGAAGGTAAAAAATTTTGGGCAACTCTCTCTCTTTCTCTACTGAGCTTTGCCTTCTCTCTTTTCCAAGAAAGCTAACTTGACCGTCAGAGGGGTTTGCCGGCAAACCCACCCGCCGAGTAGCTCACCTTCATTTTGTTTACAGTATGATGGAGTTCTAACGGAGTGCGACGAGCTTGGTAGTAAGGAAGTATGGAGCAAGGCGAATATTTCTCTCCCGCACACGCATCAAACTCAGTTTCGGACGTCATCTCCATGAAAACAAACGTTAATGTAAAATACATGTTCGAAATGCTAATATCAAGAAAACTTGTGGCCTTGTTTGAGAAATGGCTATGAAGAAAACTTGTGAATCCTTTTGCTTTGTCAATAGATAAGGCTATTATTCCCTTTATGATAAACCAGTATAAATATATTTTAAAAAATACATCTATTTGATGATGATTTAATTTGGTTATGAAATTTTATGATGTTTAGTTAAAAAATAAGTGATTTTAAGTGTGGAATGAAGTGACTTTAGTTATAAAAATTATGATATTTTGTTATGAATGACAATCACAAGTTATAAACCATATACAATTGAAAATTTATTATGATCCAAATTAAAAATCATTATAAACATCTAAAATTTTATTCATTTTGTTCAATTTAATTTTTGAAATTATTTGATTTTCAAAATTTGTTCTTGGGAAAAAAAAGATTAAAAACTAATTTGTTTAAAAAAAGTTTTCACATTTTTTTGGGGGTAAAAATAATTTTTAAGAATTTGAAAAAATTATTTTTAAATTTATTTTCGTAAAACTAATTTTTTTCCTTTTTGAATTTTTTTTAGAAAAAATTCTAAAAATAAAACCAACATAAACTTAAAAATAGCTTTTAAAATCAAACCAAACAAAAATATGATCGAAATGAATGACAGTTACAACTATTTTCTCTGAATTTTTAAATGTATTTGATACAAATTTTTTTGTTTTTTTTTGAACAATGTATTTGACAGAGTTACAAAAAAAAAAAAAAAAAAAAAAATGCTTGTCTGCAGTCTGATACTATTAAGTTCGGTGGACTTATCATGGAGTCTACATCGATGATCCAAATCATTTAATATTTACAATTCGTCGAGTAATTTAATCCTATAAAAAATCACGTTGATTAGATATTGATAGCCACTTGATCAATTCAAATTTGTGTCAACGATAACTATGATTTTAAAAATAAATTGACACAAATATAATATGATCAAGTGACTATTGGCATCCAATCAACATAATTTTTTACGAAAATAAAAACTCAACAAACCCTACATATCAAACCGTTTAGATTATTGATATGGGCTCCATTGTGGGCCTATAGAGGCCCAACAAGATGCTCTAATTAAAAAACCCAATTGGAAATAAGCTACTCCCCCAAAAAAAAAACCTACTCACCAGCCACATTTCACCACAAAGTGAAAATACAAATTTCATTGTTTTAAGCTTTCGTTTTTTTGAATTAGTAGCAATGAGACATTTTTGAAAAGGGTGTTGGGTATACCTCCTTATTGGAGTGTGGGACCCAATTGGTTTTGAAAAAAGAGTTTAATTTGGTTTAGTATTAATTATAATATATTTTTATATATTATATTTAATTTGTGGAGACCCAATCAAATTTGGAAACAATTAAGGTTTGATAATAAACCCTAGATTCACAATATTTTAGGGTTTTGTTTTTGCTCATCCCAAGGTGAAGAGAATGGCTGCTACACATACTCCACTTTGGTGAAATCAATTATTTGGGTGTGTGAACAGTGGAATTAATTTGGGTGGTTCTTTGCTTCGTTTTCAGTGTTGATTTGGTTCGTTATTTTGGATCTTCTACAACTCTGGCTCTGAAGATTTTTGTTCATCTATTTGGTGAGGTCTTTCCTCTTGTTTATTTGTGATTATTTGGAATTCACCTAAGGGTGGTTTTGTGAGACCATTAGTGTCTCGTTTGTAATCGTTTGGAACTTATTTGGTTGATAGTGGAATTGGATTTCGATCCCGTGGACGTACCTCACATTGAGAGAACCACGTAAAAATTCTTGTGTTGCTTCTAATTTAATTTTTTCGCATTAGTTTTTATTCCCATTGATTGATTTATTTGTGGGGAATCATAGATTTTCCCTAACAACTGGTATCAGAGCTTACGGTTTATTTAGGTTTATTTATTTGTGTAAATCAATGGAGGGGAATGTGGGTCGCATGTCTAGCTTCAATGGAAGCAATTGGGTAAGTTGGAAAACTAAAATGGAGGACCTATTATTTTGTAAAGATTTGTATGGACCTGTTGAAGGTGATAGTGACAAATCAAAATATGGTTCTTTTTCAAAGAAAGACATTGAGTGTTATTATTGCCATAAGAAAGGGCACATGAAGCGAGAATGCCGAAAGCTCAAGAACAAGGAGAAAAGGCGTGACAAAAGTGTGGATAAGAAGTAAGAAGACACAACAACAGTTATTACCGATGATCTCATGGTCGTTTGTAAAGATGATTGTATCAATTTTGTGGGCCAAGAGAGCAATTGGGTAATTGATTCCGGTGCTTCTTTTCATGTGACTTCTCGAGTTGATTTTTTCACTACCTACACCGAAGGAGATTATGGTTTTGTTCGAATGGGTAATGAAGGTTTGTCCAAGATTATTGGCATGGGTGATGTTTGCTTGGAAACAAATTTGGGCTGCAAGTTGTTGCTTAAAGATGTGAGGCATGTTCCCAACATTCGCCTCAATTTGATCTCTACTGGGAAGCTAGATGATGAAGGCTTCAACAACAAATTTGGTGATGGAATATGGAAGCTCACAAAGGGTTCTTTGGTGGTGGCTAAGTGCAAGAAGACTCATACACTTTATTCGATGCAAGGAAAAATTTGTAAAGGTGTTGTCAATGCACTTGAAGATGATACTTCTACCGAATTGTGACACAAGCGGCTTGGCTATATGAGTGAAAAGGGTCTGCAAGTTTTGTTCAAGAAAGAGCTTCTACCCGGTTTGAAAGGTACACATCTTAAAACTTGTGTTCATTGTTTGGCGGGTAAACAACATAGAATTTCTTTTCATAAAATTGTCGCTTCTAGAAAAGAAAAAGTGTTGGAGTTGATTCATTCGGATGTTTGTGGTCCTTTGAAAGTTAGAACACATAGTGGTACACTTTATTTTGTTACTTTCATTGATGATTATTCAAGGAAAGTTTGGGTTTTTCTACTAAAAACTAAAGATCAAGTTCTAGAAGTATTTAAGCATTTTCAGGCCATGGTTGAAAGAGAAACAGGGCAGAAATTAAAGTGCATCCGATCAGACAATGGTGGTGAATACATTGGGCCATTTGATGAGTATTGTCACAGCCAAGGTATTCGGCATCAAAAGACAGTTAAGAAGACTCCTCAACAAAATGGAGTTGCCGAGAGGATGAACCGCACCATTATGGAAAGAACAAGGTGTTTGCTTTCACAAGCTAAATTGCCAAGATCCTTTTGGGGTGAGGCAATGAGTACAGCGGTTGACGTGATCAATTTGTCTCCTTGCTATCCTTTGAATGGTGATGTTCCAGAAAGAGTTTGGACCGGCAAAGATGTGTCTTATGAGCACTTGAAAGTGTTTGGTTGCCGAGCTTTTGTTCACATTCCAAAGGATGAAAGTCCAAGCTTGATAGTAAGTCAAGACAATGTATTTTTCTTGGCTATGGGCGTGATGAATTCGGGTATAGATTGTGGGATCCGGTCGACAAGAAAGTCATTCGAAGCCATGATGTTGTGTTTCTTGAAGACCAAACAATTGAAGACTTTGGCAAAGGTGATCAACCAGAGCCAAAAACTAGTGATCTCATTGACATGGATCCAGCTCCTTCATCTTCAGTTGATGATGAAAATGGGGGAGATGTGCAGCCACCTATTGAAGATGTGGAGGATGATGCTAATCCTAATGAAGTTGAGCCAGAAATTGAGGAAGAGCATCCAACTCAAGAACTGCCACCACAACTTGAGTTGAGGAAATCTACAAGGGACCGACAACCTTCAAGAAAGTATCCTCCCAATGAATTTGTGTTGATTTCCGATCAAGGGGAGCCTGAGAGCTACCAAGAAGCAATTAAGCATGCAAAGAAAGGTGATTGGAAAAAGGCCATGGACGAGGAGATGAATTCCTTGCTTGAAAACCAGACTTATGATTTAGTGAAGTTGCCTAAAGGGAGGAAAATTTTGAAAAATAAGTGGGTTTTCAAATTGAAGAATGATAGTAAGAATCTGAGGTACAAAGCACGTCTTGTTGTGAAAGGCTTTGGGCAAAAGAAAGGTATTGACTTTGATGAGATTTTCTCGCCGGTTGTGAAGATGTCTTCTATTCGGGTTGTACTTGGCATGGTTGCAAGTATGAACCTTGAAGTTGAACAACTTGATGTGAAGACTGCATTTCTTCACGGTGATCTTGAAGAGGAAATTTATATGGAGCAACCGAAAGGTTTTGTAGAGAAAGGGAAAGAGAAATTTGTTTGTAAATTGAAGAAAAGTTTGTATGGTCTTAAGCAAGCTCCGCGGCAATGGTACAAAAAATTTGACTTTTTCATGATGAATAATAGTTTTTCTAAAACTACTTCGGACCATTGTGTGTTTGTGAAAAATTTTCCGGATGGTAAATTTATTATTCTTTTGCTTTATGTTGATGACATGTTAATTGTGGGTCAAGATTCTACCATGATTAACAAGTTGAAGTTAGAGTTGAGTAAATCTTTTGCTATGAAAGATTTGGGACCGGCAAAGCAAATTCTTGGTATGAAAATTGTTCGTGATCACAAAGAGGGACTGATTTGGTTGTCTCAAGAAAGCTACATTGAGAAAGTTCTTGAGAGGTTCAACATGAATAAAGCAAAGCCGATTGGTTGTCCACTTGCGGGTCACTTCAAGCTTAGTTCGAATCAATGTCCTACAAGTAAGAAAGACAAGGAAGAGATGCTGAAAGTTCCTTATGCTTCAGCAGTTGGTTCTTTGATGTACGCCATAGTTTGTACAAGGCCGGATATTGCTCACGCCGTTGGTGTGGTGAGTCGTTTTCTCTCTAATCCGGATAAAGAACATTGGGCAGCGATAAAATGGATTCTAAGGTATCTTCGAGGGACTTCGAAGGTATGTTTGTGTTTTGGAGATGGTAAGCCGATGCTTAATGGGTTCACAGATTCTGACATGGCCGGTGATGTTGATTCTAGAAAATCTACTTCAGGGTATTTGATGACTTTTGCAAGGGGAGCTGCGGCATGGCAATCTAAATTACAAAAATGTATTACTCTCTCAACTACCGAAGCTGAATTTATTGCTATTACAGAAGCTTGCAAAGAAGAGTTATGGTTGGAGAAATTTTTGCAAGAGTTGGGTTTGAAGCAAGAAAAGTATGTGCTTTATTGTGATAGTCAAAGTGTTATTCACTTAAGTAAAAATTCTGTTTTTCATTCGAGATCGAAACACATTGATGTGAGATACCATTAGATTCGTGATGTGTTAGATTCAAAATTGTTACAACTTGAAAAGGTTTACACGGATGATAATATTTCGGATATGTTGACTAAGACTTTGTTGAGGGACAAACATTTGAAGTGTCGAACTTTGGCGGGTATGGTTGATATCTCCACCTAAGTCGGTAGGGGGAGAATTGTTGGGTATACCTCCTTATTGGAGTGTGGGACCCAATTGGTTTTGGAAAAAGAGTTTAATTTGGTTTAGTATTAATTATAATATATTTTTATATATTATATTTAATTTGTGGAGACCCAATCAAATTTGGAAACAACTAAGGTTTGATAATAAACCCTAGATTCACAATATTTTAGGGTTTTGTTTTTGCTCATCCCAGGGTGAAGAGAACAGCTGCTACACATACTCCACTTTTGTGAAATCAATTATTTGGGTGTGTGAACAGTAGAATTAATTTGGGTGGTTCTTTGCTTCGTTTTCGGTGTTGATTTGATTCGTTATTTTGGATCTTCTACAACTCTGGTTCTGAAGATTTTTGTTCATCTATTTGGTGAGGTCTTTCCTCTTGTTTATTTGTGATTATTTGGAATTTACCTAAGGGTGGTTTTGTGAGACCATTAGTGTCTCGTTTGTAATCGTTTGGAACTTATTTGGTTGATAGTGGAATTGGATTTCGATCCCGTGGACGTACCTCACATTGAGGGAACCACGTACAAATTCTTGTGTTGCTTCTGATTTAATTTTTCCGCATTAGTTTTTATTCCCATTGATTGATTTACTTGTGGGGAATCATAGATTTTCCCTAACAAAGGGTTGCTTATCTAGGGAATTTCAGTTACACAAAAAAACTGAAGTCATCATAATAAGAATATAATATGTTAGTAAACATCATTCTAGCTTTATCTGTTGTAATGGTGTTGTCACCATAAATCTGTAATTTTATTATTTATTATTTATATAATTGCAGGACATGTGGCATCCTCCTACTCATTTAGAGATTATGAGAAGTTATGAAATGTGGAAAGATGATGGAGAACAAAGTGAAGAACATGGAGCATGAAGTGGAGGTTGAAGGAAGTTATGGAAGATCATGGAGTATGAAATGGAGGAGGTGGAAGAATGGGTAGTTTTAGGTAGTTTTTTCCTACAAATGTTTACCTTTACATAGCCATTTATGGCTACATTGTAAGAGATCTAAAACTCAAATCAAAGACAATTGATTTCTATTTTTCTTATCATTTATATTTCTTGCATTTTATTTTACGCACTTCCTTTTCGAAGCATTTTATGCACTTCCTTTTCAAAGCATAGGAGTAGAGGTACGTAATTGTTACATTGATTGTTCACTCAGTCATCTTTTTCCGTCTCCCTTATTCTTCTTTTAATTTTTCTTTTCTCTACACTTGGCAATTTTGAAATTCTCTTCATTAAGGCAAAAGAACCGTCAACACAATCGCTTGATAATTGGCTTGAATTTAATCAGTAAGGATTTTTCAATCCTTGCTGGCACGCTTTTATTTATGGTATTTTCATTCGTAGGAAAAATAAGCCAACAATTTTTGGCATGCCCAGTGAGACGTCAAGTTGAAGAAATGAAGAATAAATTGGATTCGTTCATTCTAAATAGCCTAGATGAAATCTTTCGGCATAAACAAAAAATTTTGGATCTTCAAGAAGAGATCCATTTTCTTGATGAAACAAACTTTCATCCATTACAATATTGTTTGGTTGAAGAAAAAATATACCATTTAATTGGAGTAATTTATCAACTTGATATGGAAATTTGTCAATGGAGACATGGGTTATCAACCCTTCTTGTCAAGTCTTCAATGATTGAATTTTGTGGGGTTTTACAAAATGTTTTCAAGTCATTTGAGACTGAAATTAGTGAAAATATAATTTCATTAATGGCTCGGGAGGTTCATGAGCCCGTTTTTAAAGAGCCAAATTATGAAATTAACATAACGAAAGAGCATGTTCTTGAGCCAAATTTGGCTAAAAATGATGTTCCATGCATGGCTCGGGGGGTCCAAAAATAAAAATTTGGGCAAATTACATATACCTCCCTTGAGGTTTGGCTAAATTACAGATACCTCCCTGAAGTTTCGGAAATTACATCCCGCCCCCTAAGGTTTGTATTTTCGTAACAATTTGCCCCCTCAGGTTTAAATTTCATAACAAATTACCTCCTAATTTGTTATGCAAATATAGCATTTAGGGGGAAATTTGTAATTTCTCAAACCTCAGGGAGTATTTGTAATTTAGCCAAGCCTCGAGGGGAATATATGTAATTTGCCCAATAAATTTTTAGAGAGTCAAATCATAAAAATAACATACCTATGGGGGATTTTCATAAGCCATTAATGGCTAACATAGAAAAATAGCCCATTTTGCCAAATAATTATGAAAATCAATTCAGCGAAAGTCATGTTTTTATACAAAACATGGTCAAGAATAATCAACAAGCCACTGTTCGTGAATTCAAAATTTTTGACATTTTTCAAAATGTCAAAAAGTATGAATTTTCATAGTCACACTATACCATGACTTTTGTTGTTCAAAATCCATTTTGGATTTATGGATCACATCAAACGTTGACTTCGATGGAATGGCTAACAAATAATATTTCATTATTGCAATATATTGGGCCAAAAATATGGTTATTAGTTGATCCATAAAACCATCACCATTTGGTTTTGTGGTTACCTTCGAAGCATGTCCCAAGACACTTTGAAACATGTTATTAAGAATATGCTAGGGTTGTTAAACCTCTTTTCAATGGATAAATGGCTGTGCTATTATATGTATTCATTGAAATATCATTTTATAGCTACTAATGGCTAGTTAAAATATCAAACTAATTTCATAGTAATCCAACTCTTCGGATTTGGTTTGAAGAGATGTCGTGAGCACTTTCGAAGGACGACTTTAATCCTTTAGTAACATATGTGACTTTTGAAGGGTGGTTTTGTCATCAATAAACACCTTCGAAATCTAACATGGGACGAGAAATCTTTTGAAATGTCTACCTTCCTTCAAATATATGTAAAATGGCAATTAATTAATTGTCAAATAATGCCTATTTTTGGCATGATAATTAGTGGCTTTACTGATAAACATTTTTATAGCCATTTGTTATATGAAAATGTAACTAGTATTCTACAAAAGTTGGTTCGAAGAACAACGGTTTTGGTGTCTTCGGAGAATTAATAATTGGTTCGAAGTACAAAATTAATATTTTCATTAATTATGTGTGAACCAGAACATACAAAATTTGAATAACTACAATGTTGGCCAAAAGTTGCTTTGAAAGCCCTTTTGCCATAATTTTGTAAGCTTCGAAGCACTCCATTGCATCAATAACAGCTTCGAAGGAACAATAATGGTGGTTGTGAACCTTCGAAGCTTTGCCGAGCATTTCCAAGGATGTAATTCGTCCTTTGTCGGTACCTTCGACCTTTGAAGGATAATTTTGGTCCTCTATACCACCTTCGAAGTTTGTTATTAGTCCATAATAGCTAGCGTGTGCAACAACTTATTAAGATGAATCACGAAAATATGAGGTTCTGAATGATTCTAAGTGCAAGTAACATCAACCTATTTCAAAAGGTTTCAAGTTTTCTAAGTGTTTGAAGTACGAGTAAAACAAAATTGTTTAATTTCCTTCAAAGGATTGATGCCGATTCGAACCACATATGTAATATCCCTTCAAGACATATATAATTCGAGACATCTAGTCATAATTTCATGCTCATTTGAAGCACTTTATTGGTGCTATTATATCATTTGAAGCACTTTGTTGATATTATTTGAAGCACTTTGTTGGTTAGATTAGTCATGTGTTTGGTTCGGCCCTTCAAAAATTAAAATAAATATCATTTTTAATGGTCGAGGGGGGTAATGTTGGCATCATAAATCTGTAATTTTATTATTTATATAATTGCAGGACATGTGGCACCCTCCTACTCATTTGGAGGTTATGAGAAGTTATGAAATGTGGAAAGATGATGGAGAACATGGAGCACGAAGTGGAGGTTGAAAGAAGTTATGGAAGATCATGGAGTATAAAATAGAGAAGGTGGAAGAATGGGTAGTTTTAGGTAGTTTTTCCCTACAAATGTTTGCCTTTAAATAGCCATTCATGGCTACATTGTAAGAGATCCAGAACTCAAATCAAAGACAATTGATTTATATTTTTCTTGTCATTTATATTTCCTGCATTTTATTTTACACATTTCTTTTTCGAAGCATTTATTTTCAACACTTCCTTTTCGAAGTATTTTACACACTTCATTTTCAAAGTATAGTGTAGCTCGACTTTTTCGCACCCCTCTCGGAAGACGAAATAAGCCCTACAATATCGGACTCCCGCGGTTCCGAATCTGATTCCACAAGTGTAATGTGAAATAGATAAACATCAAAGAGTTCCAATCCAGTAAATCTTTTGGAAAATCGATTTTGAATCAAATTACCAAAAATGGATTACTTTGCCAGATTTCAGAGTCGCCACCTAAATATTTTTTGGGAAAATTTAGGACACCCATGACTCGTGCCAAAGGCCACGTGTCTGTCAACACCAAGATTGTCTCGGCTCGGGAACTTAGGTACGCGAGGGGAAGGTCATTAATTGAGCACCCTCGCTCGCCCGATCAAAGATCGGCCTCTACTAATCATGATATGAATCTTATGTACATTATATGATCTTGTTCCGGTTTATTAGGCTAGCATTACTTTGTGATGCGCACACATACAAGTATAGACTAAATCACAAGTAATGAACCCCAAAGGGATTAAACCATTAAGCATGACACCTCAATCTCATGCTTTAAACAAACAAGTTGTTTGAATCACTTTCAAAGCAAAACAAAAGCCAAGAAAGGAGGGAGGTTGCAGATATGATTAAGAGTGATCACAAGTATGGAAAACCATAAATAAATGCAATCAACTCAAATAAGATGGTGTCTAAGGCCTAAAACACCAAACTCATGAGGATTATTACACTACAAGCATGCAAAACAAAGCTCAAATGAAACTATCAACCAAAAATAGTGCTAAAGCATGTCTAATATAGTCCTAAAACATGTTGGAATTGAGCTAACAAAGCCTAGAGTAATATGCTAAAACATAGCACAAGCTAGGCTAGTAAGCAAGACACAAGGAGGGGAGGCTAACCCCTCCAAATTTAGACTTCAAAATATGATTTTGGCCACTGAAAAAGCTCTGAAAATCAGTGTTTAAAAGCTCAAATATAGCTGGTAAAATGGTGGAAAACACAAGGGGAAAGGCCTTCAGAGCAAGGTACAAAGAAGGGTGGAACATCTCTCAACCTTCAATGGCCTTAAAGAGTAGAGAAGTTTTATAGCTGGTTGGTCGTTACACACACCAAAAATAAATCACTAAACTATACCAAATTCTATTAGAATAATGGCAAGTCCAAGTATCGATCCACAGGGACAAATGTGAAATTAGATTAATTCAATCGTAAAATTCCTAAATTAATTTTGATTAAAAAGATAGGATTGATTTTATAACTAAACAGCAATTAAATGAAATTGAGGAATTATACTGACAATTAAAATTAGGGTTTGAGATATTAATTTTTCGGGAAAAATCCTAGGGTAGAGAGTTCACCACTAACCACATGAATGAGACTTAACATTGGCCAACAATTGCGATTCGGTTTGAACTACCCAATATTTCACAACTACAAGTTCGAAATATTGATCAAGAGGGTTATCGCATTCAACATACAGGCACGAATCATCTCGAGTAGTACGAGTTGTTTGCTCTAACTATGGTAGCAATACGATCCGTCTCTCATAGCATGACTCGTCTTGTACTTTGAATACAAACACAAAGAAAACTAATGTATGGAAAACATTAAACAATCACAGAGAGTAAAATGCTTGAAGAGATGAAAGAAACAAATATTAAAAACTTCTAAATCATCCATACATCCATTCAAACCAATTCACAATTAAAGCTAATGAAAAATCCTATTACATGGCTAGGGTTTCATCAAAACCCTAGAAAAGACGACTAGCCACTCATGAAGGAGTGGGAAGAGGAAGAAGATGAGGAAGAAACCCCCGTTGAAGTGTCCTTCAAGCTTTTGTAGAATAATCACCTCTTCAGAACCCTAGCCTCCCTTCTCTCTGAATTAATTTTTTGAACCCTAATTTTGGCTATTTTTCTATCTTTTATTCTTAGCAAAACAGACCAAAAATTTCATGCACGCGCCCCTAGGTGGGCCGCTCGACCGCCTATGTGGGCCGCACGAGCGGTGGTGGGATGCACGTATGGTGGTTTGGCTGGCTCGGATTCTTCACTTTTAGCACGGAGAATCTGCTTTCGCGCCCTTTTTGATTGAATTTTCATATTTCCTGCCAAATCTGTATAAGTGCACAAAACACATCATCTCCACCAAATAAATAAAATTGAAAGACTAAAAATGTAACTTAAGTGGTCTCAATGTGGTACCTTTCGGCCAACATCACACCCCCCAACTTACATTTTGCTAGTCCTCAAGAAAAACAAAAGAAATAAGAAAAGTAAAATACTCTCAGCCACTTTCGTAGGGATCACGATTGCATTTTGCATATGCAACAAGCCTTTAAACCACAAGGTTACCCCAAGTGGACGAGTATAGTCTCGTGAGGGTTTTTAGAAATGATACCCACAAACATCAACATATTCATATCCGCTCAACAACAATTAACCACACTACTTCACACAACAACCAACTTATGTGCCACTACAGTATGATATTAAGACATGATGAGTCATTGAAGACACAGTGGACAAGTATGAAGGAATCTATTGAGCCAAAACCACAATTCAGTTTATACAAAAGTAAAGTCTTCTGTACTTGTGAATGCTAGTAGACACATCATTAGTATCTTCGGTGTAAAGTGCAATCTCCATATTAGCTAACTGTCCATTATAATAGCCCAGTGTAACTCATAATAACACTTAACATATGCAGAAAAACTAAACTGTTGCAACTAAGATTCTCAATTTTTTATTTTATTTTTTATTTTTATTTTAAGGATTGTGCAATGTCCCGATCCATTAAGCTTTCTAGTCAACCCATGTAACAAGCATTGGGCCAATGACTCCCAAACCAGACGGTTTTAGGGCACTAGGTGTAGAGACACCCCTACGGGCTTAATAACTCGAGCAGAAAAGGCTACGAATCCGAACAAGTCATTCTTATTTTTCCTTAACTGTGCAATGTCCAGGTCCCTTAAGCTTTCTAATTCACCCATGTAGCAAGTATTGGGCCAATGAGGGATTATAATAAAGAGGTCACCGCTATGATAGTGTGTTCATGTGAATTAAGGCATACTCATGACAAGTGTACTAATACCACAAACACAAACAACTATCCTAGTACAAATATCACATGTGAGTATTTACCCAATAAACCCTTTTCATACAAGCCCACTATGTTCCCCAATTAACATATGCTCATATCATTACCATACTGGCACAAAGTAAACATTAAGTGAAGTGGTGCAATCAAGTGTAGCAAGTACAAACATGAATGGTTATTACAAATACCCTCACCCCCTAGTTGGAATATAACATTGTCCTCAATGTAAGCAATGATACAGTAGATAGTAAAATGAGAGAGAGGATCTTATCAAACAGCGTGGGCGCACATCCAGCGAGGCAAGGACACCCAAACACACACTTTGAATTTTTTGTTTTTGTTTTTGTTTTTGTTTTTTGAAACAGTATAAAAGAAAAAGAAAAAGAAAACAAAACAAAACAAAACGAATAAAGAAAGAAAATAAAGGAAATATACAGAAATCACTGATGTGGATTTGGCGGTGGTGGGAAATGCTGCTCAAATAAGGCATGCATCAATGTCCGAGTCTCGAACGCCTCATCATGAACCCTAGTGCCATGCTGATCAAACCGCCGATCAAACTAATTAAATCGTTGATCAAACTGATCAAATCGCTGCCCACTCGAATCCCGGTATGCATAGAAATTAGTTTGCAGAGAGGCAACTGACTGCTGATACCGATCAAATGCCGTCCGTGAGTAATCCCGATAAGCCGGGTAGTCAGTCCGGAGATCAACTATAGATTGCTGAATGGCGGCTTGATTATCCAAAAGAGCCTGATATCACGCCCTCGTCATACGGAATGGCGGTGGCGCTAGCGCTGGCGCTGGTGCGGCGGCGGGCTCTACTGGAGCATCATTAGGATTGGTCGGGGCTTCGGGGAGGACTAGTGGAGGCGGCAGGCGAACAGTGGTTTGACGCCAGTGGGTTTTACCATAAAATGTGGGTGGTGGAAGCTGAACCTCATTGGCCTGAAGTGGGTATGTCGCTTGGTCTTTTATGAGCGTAGTAATGAGATTGGCAAAAAGGAGGGCCCATGTAGAACTGCCCCGGGTATTGCGTATTTTGACTTCATTAAAGACTTGATGCATCTGGTTGCAGATCAAAGTAGGGATGTCCACCCAAAATGCGAAGTCGAATCGATGCAAGGCACGTAGGAAGTCCCCTCGCCGCTCTTCCTTGTGGCCAAGAGGAATGACATTCTTTTTCAGTACCACATCAAGGAAGAGAAGGCGGCGTGGTAAATTAGCCCGCTGGATACTAGTCCTATTGTCATCATCCTGCCACCCCTCATAAAATTCGGTCACCAATTCTGGGATAGTAAGTTCTCGAGTGAATACCGGGAACTGTTTGGCATTAATAGGGTCCATGGAATAGTGGAGGACCTCAGCAATTGAAGCTGGAGTGACTACTAACTCCACTCCATCAACAAGGGAGCAAAGAGCTGCCAGGGCCTCGTCGTTGATGTACATATGTTGATAGAAGAGTCGCATAATGCGTGGGTATGCTGGTTCAGTGACGGTGCAGATGCCCAGGAGGCCCCGGTCTTCAAGTTGTTGAATGCTTCACACAGTGGTTTGATGACGACGAAAGAAGTCCACATCAAAGGATGTGTCACATGCAACTGGTTTGGTGGCCCAAGCATCGGTTGGCACATCCCTAAATGCAATGTTGGCATTGCCAGGCCGTTTGGGTGCTCGGCGGGATGATGAAGACATATCTGCAGAAAAAAATTCAACCACCACAACCAAAAATGTGGAACCATTATATCAGCACTCATAAAAAATAGCATGTATGCATACATCACTCAAAACCGCATCATCCTCACACCATCGAATTGATTGGTATTTATTTATTTACAAACACACAGTGTAACTACAAAGATGAAATAAATAAGAAAATTAAATTAAATTAAACAATCTAAGTTGGTAGAAGAGAAGAAAAAAAAACTATAATAAAATAAACATTCAAAAAATAAAATAAAATAAAAACTAAACTACTTAACAATTAAATGAACAATTACATCATAGAATAACAATGAAAATAAAATCACTAACTAAACAAATAGAATAAAAATAAAAATAACAACAATCCGCTAACTAATTAAACTAACGAGAATTACTAACGAAACAATTTAAACTAAACAAATATAGCAAATAAAAATAAGCTAAAGTATTATTATTATTAACACCCTTATGTCTGTGGTTTTCTTTTTCTTTTTTTTTTTTTTTTTTGACATGGACCGCACGTGCGTTGGATTGGGCTGCACGTGCGGCTCTCATCTACTTCCTACGCAGATTATTTTATTTTATTTTATTTTAAGATGAACAAACTAAATAAACATGGCTAAATTAGTATACTACAACTAAAGAAACACAAATAAAATAAATAAAATAAAATAACAGGAAAAAAAAATAAACAACTAAAGAAATAAGTAAATCACCTATGAACAAACATGGCTAAGCAGTATAAGAACTCTTTTTTATTATTATTATTTTTTTATTTTTTAAACTTGACCAAGTACAATTTTTTTAATATATTTTTTTATTATTATTATTTATTTAAACTTGACCAAGTACAAATTTTTTTATATATTTATTTTATTTTTTATTTATTTATTTATTTTTAAATTAACCAAGTACAACACACACACATATATATTATATATATATATATATAAATTTTAAAAGATTAAAGAAAAAAAAATCAAAAACCAAGTACAACCCAAATCATGCTAAACCATTTCTACCTTCATTTGACATCCGAAATAAATATAGTACTTTAGAAAATATCAGAATGCCTAACAAGGGTATAATCTTCATGCGAAAAAAAACGGGTACTACTTTTCTCCCTAACTGTGTTTGTAACTTTCCCTATTCTCCAACAGGGTGACAGACTAGATTGATTCGGTATCCATAATTGAGGCGCATAAAGCTACTTCAACCTATGGGGCTGCCATACAGAGTTCAAGCCGGCATAGTTTTGAAGCAATCTCCACACTCCTGGGTATTTAAACCAGACTCTAGTCTCGGAAATCCCAAACCTTTGTGTTCTAGGCTTTGCTATTCGAACTCTAGTTTCCACCGTCTCAGTTAGTCTCCTAGGAACTCACTACAAACACGGTTTGGTGGCAATACCAGACCGTCAGATGCTGTTCGGGCACGACTAACACCAAAGAATTTACACCTTTAGAGGATTTAAAGTCTCCTAGACGCAAATAAAGCACAACAAGCAAAGAAAAACAGAATAGAATAGAAGGGAAAGAAAATAGACAAAGAAATCAATCTATCAATCATAGTAAAATGGATCCATCAAAGCAATGGACTCAATCATATCCCCATTCCCAATTCCCTCTATATATGGCTTCAGTCTTTAGCCATTCACTTTGATGGTGTGGCCAGTCTTTGGATCTTGCACCTCAATGGCGCCATGAATAAATGCCTCAACAACCATAAAGGGGTCATTCAATCTTGATCTTAGCTTATCCGGAAAGAGTCTCAATTTCGAATTAAAAAGCCACACTTTTTGGCCAGGTTCAAAGGATTATCTGTTAATGTGCTTGTCATGGAATTCTTTAGTCCGAGCTTTAAAAACTCTCGAACTCTCATAAGCATCATTCTGGATTTCCTCCAACTCATTGAGTTACAATTTCCGGTTGAGCCCAGCCGCGGCCATATCGAAGTTAAACTTCTTTATGGCTCACAATGCTCGATGCTCAAGTTCAACCGGAAGATGGCAGGCTTTGCCAAACACCGCCCTATATGGTGACATCCCAATGGGTGTCTTATAAGCAGTGCAGTAGGCCCATAATGCATCAATCAATCGTTATGACCAATTTTTCTTATTTGGCCGCACCGTTTTCTCTATTATATGCTTTACCTCTCTATTTGAGACTTCTACTTGGCCACTAGTTTGAGGATGGTAAGGAGTGTCAACTTTATGAGTGATAGAGTATTTCTTGACTACCGACTCAAAGAACCGGTTACAAAAATGCGTACCCTGATCACTTATTATGGCTCTAGGAAACCCAAAATGACTAAAGATGTTTTCATGCAAGAGTTTGATTACAACTCTATGATCGTTTGTTCGGGTAGCTATCTCCTCCACCCACTTAGACACATAATCGACTGCCAAGAGAATATACTCAAACCTGAATGACGACGGGAAAGGTCCCATAAAATCAATCCCCCAAACATCAAATATCTCTACCACAAGAATAGGGGACATTGGCATCATGTCACGCCGAGATATCGAACCCATTTGTTGACAGTACAAACAAGTTCTACAAAATTGATGGGCATCTTTAAAAATTATGGGCTAATAAAACCCGCTCTGTAAAATCTTGGCGGCCGTTTTATGCCTACTAAAATGACCGCCACATGCAAAAGAATGACAAAATGTAAGAATGCTATGCACCTTACTCTCCGGCACACATCGTCGAATCACTTGGTCGGAGCAATATTTAAACAACTCTGGATCCTCCCAAAAGTAATACCTGACCTGCGAAAAGAATCGGTCTTTGTCTTGCTTAGACCAATTTTGCGGAATTTGCCCAATGGCCAAGTAATTCACAATATGTGCAAACCACGGGGGGCTCGCTTGTGACAGCTCAAAGAGTTGTTCATCTAGAAACGAATCATGCAAAATAAGAAGGTCACTAGTATACTCAACGAGGATTCGGGAGAGATGATCCGCCACCACATTCTCAGATCCTTTCTTATCTTGGATCTCTAGGTCAAATTCCTGAAGCAACAATCCATCTAATTAACCTAGGTTTGGTCTCTTTCTTTGATAGTAAATACCGCAAAGCAGCATGATCAGTGAAGACTATGACCTTGGAACCTAGGAGATAGGACCGGAATTTATCTAAGGCAAAGACCGCAGCTAGCAACTCTTTCTCGGTGGTAGTATAGTTCAATTGTGCATCCGAGAGAGTGCGACTAGCATAGTATATACCAAATGGTGCCTTATTGACCGTTTGGCCCAACACAGCCCCGACAGCATAATCGGAGGCATCACACATGATTTCAAAGAGGAGTGACCAATCTGGTGATTTCATGATTGGGGCGGTGGTCAGGGCCATTCTCAGTGTTCCAAATGCCTTCAAGCATGCCTCATCAAAGATAAAAGGTGCATCCTTAACCAGTAAACTACACAAAGGACGTGATATTTTACTAAAGTCTTTGATGGACCTACGATAAAAACCTGCATGCCCTAAGAAAGACCTAATTTGACGCACAGAATTGGGTGAAGGAAGGCTTGCAATGAGGTCAACCTTAGCCTTGTCTACCTCTAGACCTCGAGAGGACACAATGTGTCCCAACATTATACCCTCTCGAACCATAAAATGGCTCTTTTCCCAACGTAAGATTAGGTTTGCCTCAGTACGTCGTTCCAACACTCTAGTCAAGTTCCTAAGGCATTCCTCAAAAGACGGTCCAAACACCGAAAAATCATCTATGAAAATCTCTAAGAATTTCTCCACCATATCGGAGAAAATGGCCATCATACACTGTTGAAAAGTCACCGGTGCATTACATAGCCCAAAGGGCATGCGCCTATAAGCAAAAGTGCCAAAAGGGCATGTGAATGTGGTCTTTTCTTGGTTAGCGGGGTACACCGGGACTTGATTATACCCCGAATAGCCATCAAGAAAATAGTAGAAACCCTGCCCTGCTAATCGCTCTAGGATCTAGTCAATGAAAGGTAAGGGAAAATGATCCTTCCTAGTCGAGGAATTTAGTCTCCTATAATCAATGCACACTCGCCACCCAGTAGTGGTTCGTGTGGGGACTAACTCTCCTCTCTCATTCTCAACAACAGTGATGCCCGATTTCTTGGGCGCCACTTGTGTGGGACTCACCCACTTGTTATCCGAAATGGGGTATATAATACCTGCATCCAACAATTTCAATACCTCTTTTTTCACCACCTCGTTCATATTAGGATTAAGTCTCCGTTGCATTTCACGAGAAGGTTTGGTGTCCTCCTCTAGGTGTATATAATGCATGCACACGGAGGGATCTATCCCTTTCAAATCAGCCACTGACCACTCTATAGCACTCCGATGTGCCACGAGAACACTCATTAACTGACTTTTCTGCTCTGCAGTCAAGTCAGATGCAATGATGACTGGTAAAGTATCTTGGGGCCCTAAAAATGCATACTTGAGTGTGGCCGGGAATGGCTTCAACTCAAGTGTAAGTGGTGTGACCAAAGATGGTATGGCGGGCTCTCTCGATAAAGGAGAAAGTGACTCAAACTGGGCTTTCCACGGAGGAAAATCCGGTGTAGAAGAAGCATTAAGCAAGGCATTCACCTCCTCAATCGATCCGTCAATATCAAAATTTTCAAACCCAAAATAAGCTAGACAAGCCTCTAGAGGGTCCTCTACAAGAATGGAGGGCAAAGCCTCCTCCACAATCTTATCCACAACATCCACTAATAAGCACTCCTCTCTCTCACAAGGTTGTTGGGATGCTTGGAAAACATTAAGTTTCACTTGCATGTTACCAAATGAAACTTCCATAACCCCGGTCCGACAATTAATGCATGCATTGGCCGTAGCCAAGAAAGGTCGACCTAAGATCACTGGGATTTGTTTCCTAGAACTGGCTACCAGTTCTATATCTAAAACCAAAAAGTCAACAGGAAAGTAAAACCTATCGACCTTCACTAGCACATCCTCAATCATGCCATGTGGCACTTTGAGGGACCGGTCAGCCAACTGAAGAGTGACAGTAGTGGGCTTCAACTCGCCAAGCCCAAATTCCTCGTACACAGAGTACGGCAACAAATTGACACTAGCCCCTAAATCTAACAAGGCCCTATCAATGAAATGGTCCCCTATAATGCCTGCAATGGTGTAGACACCCCATTTTTGACCGCCCTTAAGACTTGGGCACTATTGATTGCTTACTTAGTGATGCAGGCTATGCTATGCAAAGGGTCGATTTCTTTGGCAAGGAGAGCGTCAAATCCAAACCTCACACCCCTTTTTTGGACCAAAACTATTTTGAATGGTTTTTAGACCTTAAGGCCCTCTCTTTCAAAATGTTTTTGAAATAAAGTTCCTACGATGTTCCGACGCTCGCATTTCGTTAAATGTTGCGCTTTGCGGTAAATCGAGCAAGGACAAAGTGGAAATGAATGAAAGAGAGATGAAATCTTTGAAAAATCTTTCAAAACACCTTGTTTAGGGGTTTGGAGTTGAAGAAAAGAGGAGAAGAGGGAAGAAACCAAGTTGGGGAAGAAGATGGGCATGAACCGTTAAGAGAAAGTCGAGCGGCCCTCGCTAAAGTGGCCCTCGCTAAATCGGGCCTATCCATTTGTACACTTGGATTTCAGTGATGAGGCCACCACCATTGGAAAGAAGACTTCTGGGGCTTTATTTTTCACTCAAGAATCTCCTAAAGCCGAGTCCGGATAAAGGAGATATGGTTGTTGGAAGTTGGGCATCAATCCGGTTGGACCGAAACTGAGCAGTCTTCACTAAAAGAGGTATATCTCTTATCACACTTGGAATTTTGATGCAAGGCTACTACCATTGGAAATCTTACTTCTGGGGCTTCAATTTGGACACAAGAATGACTTGAAAAGGAGTCCAGATGAAGGAATTATGAGTGGTTGAAGTCGGAGACTAGGACTAGTTTTTGCTGCCAACCACTAAGGGCGTGTGCCGACCACAAATGGAGCATGCCTACTATATGCCGACCAAAAATGATCCTTGTTGACCAGAAAAGGTGGACGACCGACCAGTTGAGGTGGTCGGTCGACCACTTGTGCCCAGAAAGCCCAGAATTGGCAGATATTTTGCTCCAACTATCTTCCAAGTGCTCCAGATATTTCTAGCTCAGATATTTCAACTAAATGCTCATATATTGCTATATATTGAGCCATATCTCATATATTGCAAGAGGTTAGCAAGTTTGGGACCCTCTCTCTCTAAAATCCCCCTCTCTCTACAAGGTTTTGTGAGCAAAATCTGAGCCTCTCTCTCTAGAAGCCTCTCTCTCTTCTTGTTTTAAGCCTTAAGCTTAGAATTCTCTAAACTTTTGCAAAGAGACCCTTAATCAAACATCCTCACCTTGGAGCTGAGATTCTTTGAGGCTTATTTGGAGCTCCTAAAGGTGGTTTGAGCTTCGATTTATACTTGTTTTGCAACTGTGCATGAAGGGTAAGAACTCTCTCTCTTTTAGCTTATTTTGCATGCTTGCTTGGCCATCTTTTCACACTACTTTGGGGCTGTTTTTGGGGTGGTTTTGAACTGAAAAAAACTCTATTTTTCGGTCCTAAAAATGGTAGTTTAAGTCCCTTTGGTGTTAGGGGGTTGTCTCTCCCTTTGCTCTTTGGCTTGCAAAGCCTTTTGAGCCATCTTTCAAAGCTTTGGGATCATCTCTTTTTGGTCTTCTTACTACTGAAACTCAGAGGAATTTCAGTAGTGGAAAGGCGGTTTTGAGGTCCCAAATGGGTGGGGGTGGTCCCCTCTCATCTTCTCTTGTTTGCATGTGTTGACGGCGCATCAAAAGAGCATGTGTTTCTACTTCTTAGTGGCTTTGTTTAGGCTCATTTTTATGACTTTTCAAACCTGCCATAACTCTGTTTTTGGCTGTCTTGGTCACCTCTTGCATGCTTCTTGTACTTGTAGTGTTATCCTACTTGTAGCCTTGCAAAGTACCATGTCTTTGTGCCTTGAATTTGCTTAGTTCAAGCATGTTTTTAGCCGTTATTTTCCATGTCATAACTCTATTTTGGGTTGGTTTGGTTGCCTCTTGCATGCTCCTTGCACTTGTAGTGCAATTTTGTTCACTAGCCTAGTGTATTCGGTGTTTCAACCTATTGATCTAGCATGTGTATGCTCTACTCCAGCACATTTTTGGCTATGTTTTAGCATGCTTTAGGTCTGATTTGAGTGGTTTTGGTCATGCATGCTTGGCTTTGCATAGCTATAGTGTATTTGGCTTTGCTAGCCTTGCACTTTGAGACCTCTAGCATGTCATATTTGAGCTTTTTGTATGGCATAGCATCATTTGGCATATTATTTCAGACCATATACCTCTGCCATATTCTTGCATTTATTGCCCTTTTGTTGTGTTTGAGGTTTGGGCCTTATGCTTCGCTTGTGAGCCAACTTGCATGCATGTTTGTCTAATTTTTTGGGCTATCATTTCAGCATATTTTGGCCTCTATTTTGGCATGTTTTAGGTCTGTCTATAGTTGGTTTGACCATTTGTGCTTGATATTGCATGCCTCTTGTGTGATGCTCTTCACTAGCCTTAGTGTTTTTGGCTTTTAACATGTCTTGCATGCATGTCTTGCATGATTTAGCGTCTTTAGCATGTCATTTCAGTGCTGAAATATAAGCCATTGCATCCCACTAATTCACTCTTTCAAAACTAGAGGACTCTCACTTTTGGACTTAACCGATTAAGGGACTAATTGGTAATCTAAAATGTGTAAACAAAATGAATCAAGTAAAACATGGCCAAGATAAGCATGTGTTTGGATCGGACGTTGATCCAAACACGAGAAATGTGGGACGTTTCATACTCATAGTGATGAAACGTGTCACATTTCTTAGTCGCCGACGCCCTTGATTGTGCATGATAGGGTGGAGGCCTTTCGAGTCTTATGTGTGCATTCATTGAGTTTTGCGCAAGCTTGATCCTTTGGCCACCATGCATTAAAAATGCTTGGTTGTTGGCTCAAGAGTCAAGTGCTATACTCCTTTGAACTTGAGATATGATAAGGAGTGTGGAAATGCATACATTTCCTTGCAAATACACTGTCTTGCCTTTGTCTGTGCTCTGTTGTAGTAACAGGAGGAATTTCAACCCTCAAGGTGTTCTTGAGATAAAAAAGAAGCAATTTGGAAATTGGTGTAATTTTCAAAGATTCAAAAGAGTGCAAATAGAGGCATCTTGAGGCAAGACAGTGGATTTCCTGGAGGACGCAACCGAGCATGCATATTTCCCTCGCCCGCGAGGCCATTTATCGCTTTTGTTAGCTAGTTGTAGTTAATTACCTATGCTGTAATTAATTTAGCTTAGTGCTTTGTAATATTCTATTAGCTTAGATTAGCTAGTTATTCAATTTGGTTTGTAATAATTAATTAGCTAGAATAGTTAGTTAATTAGTTGGTTTGTAATGGTTAGCTTAATTAGCGTAGCTAGTTAGCTTTCATTTTATTCGGACCCTCCGTCGATAGGGCAAATGTTGTAATAAGTGTGCGTGTGTGTGTGAATGTCTTCCAACCCCACGTCTTTCTCCCTTTTACTTATCCGCTTTTGATGGTTAGTTTAGGGCATATTTCAATTAGCATACCTTATGCTTTGCATGTTTGCATCATTCATTTGTCTTGCATGCATCAGGCTCGGCGCATCATTCAAACCGCATTGTATTTCAATACACTTCTTTGAATACATGTATCAAATGTCGCATTCATATGCCATCTTAGATAGCCGGGCCCATTTAGTTGCATTTTGCATGTGTTGCATTAGGCACTTAACATAGTTAGGATCATTCATTGATTTCTAACTAGTTATTGTTTTGGCTCGGAGTACACTGTAAGTGTTTATGCTTTAGCATCCTTGCATGTGTGTAAGTGACTGCCATGATAGCATGCTTGCCATGAGGCTATGTGCTTAAGTGATTAACTGCATGAATGCTCATGGATGAAGGCTTCATTGCTTGAATTGGAACAATTCATCAAAATGTGCGTTTTAAGTCCACTTGTTTGTGGCAAATCATGTTTTAAGCCCACTTGAGGGTGGCAAATCCGCGTTTTAGCCTACTTGCGGGTAGCATCTTCAAACCATTTTCGAAAAACAAACATGAGATGTTTTGTTCCAAATTGAGTGATTTAGTCTATACTTGTATGTTGTGCGCATCACATAGTAATTCTAGATTAATAACCGGAATAAGAACACATGTGTTTTCAAAACAAGATATCATGTTAGTAGAGGCCAATCTTTGATCGGGCGAGCAAGGGTGCTCATTTCAGGACCTTCCCCTCTCGCACCCAAGTTCCCGAGCCGAGACAACGTTGGTGATGATGGACATGTGGCCTTAGGCACGAGTCAGGGTTTCCTAAATTTTCCAAAATAAAATATTTAGATGGCGACTCTGAAATCTGGCAAAGCAGTCCATGTTTGGTGCTTTTTGATTAAAATCGATTTTCCAAAACGATTTTCCGGATTTGGACTCTTTGGTGATTTATTAGTCTTACATTGCACTTTGTGAGATTAGATTCAGAACCGTGATAGGAGTCCGAACTGTAGTAGCTAGAACACAATTCGCGCCCTCTCCGAAAAGGGGGCGCGCGGAGCGAGTTTGGGCGGCCTACAAATGGTTGGGGCACCCAGGTCCTTAAGCTTAGGAGGTGTGTCATTCAACAAGATGGAGCTTACTTGCTCCGTGAGTAGGACCTTTTGGGACACGTGTGTCCTAGATTTACGCTTTTGCGTACAAAGGTCCTTTAGAAATTTGGCATAGGAGGGTACTTACTTAATTGCCTCCAACAAGGGGAGGTTGATTTTTACCTATTTAAAGACCTCCATCATTGCTTCCATAGATGCCGCCTTCTTATTAAAAGGGGACTGTGTCTCAAGGCATTGGGGAAAGGGTGCCTTCGGCACATATGGTGCCTTGGGCTCATGTGAAGTGTTAGGGACTAAGTCATCCCTCTTAAGTGTTTCCCCCTCACCCTTGCTCCCATTGGGTGTACCACCGTGGTCACCCTTCTTAGCTCTAGTTGCATCAGACGCAACTGACTGAGGCTCTAACTCCCTCCCACTTCTCAAAGTAATCACCGCTTGCACCTGCTCATGGTGCTTTCCATTCCCACCCGAACTCTCTGCCCCATATTGTCCCTTAGGGTTGGCCACAATTTGACTTGGTAATTTTCCCTCCTCTCTCCAATTCATGTTGTTAGCCATTTGACCCAATTGGGCCTCTAGCTTGGCAATAGAGTGAGTATGGGAGTGAACTACCGGTGCTAACCTGTAGACGCGCCTGAACGTCCCGGGCTCCGCGCGCGAAAATGGGCGCGAAATCTCGTTTTGCTCATTGGGCTTACTACAGTTCAGACTCAATGTCACGGTTTTGAATCTAATCTCTCAAAGTGCAATGCAAGACCAATAATTCACCAAAGAGTCCAAATCCGGCAAATCGTTTTGGAAAACTGATTTTTGTAAAGAAGTGCCAAACATGGACTGCTTTGCCAGATACAAAGTCGCCACCTAAATATTTTATTTTTGGGGAATTTAGGAAACCCTGACTCGTGCCTAAGGCCACCTGCCCGTCATTACCAAAGTTGCCTCAGCTCGGGAACTTGGGTACGAGAGGGAAAGGTCATGTAATGAGCACCCCCGCTCGCCCGATCAAAGATCGGCCTGTACTAAGCATGATATTTTGTTTTGAAAACATATGTGTTCTTATTCCGGTTTATTAGCTAGCTTACTACGTGATGCGCATAACACACAAGTATAGACTAGATCGCCTAATTTGGAACAAAACATTGCATATCCGTTTGTTTGAAAATAGTTTGAAGTTTGCTACTCGCAAGTAGGCTAATTTTGGGATTCAATGAATTGTTCCAATTCAAGTAATCTAACCTTCACCCACAGGCATTCAGGCAGTTAATCACATAAGCAGTTAGCTTCATGGCAAGCATGCTTTCATGGCAATCAATAACACATATGCAGTATGCTAAAGCATAATCACCCACAGTGTACTCCGAGCCAAAACAGAGAACCAGTTAGCAATCAATGCATGATCCTAGTTCATGTTAAGATGGTTAATGCAACACATGAGAAATGCAACTAGAAATAGGATCGGCTATTCTAAGATGTCATGTGAAATGCAACTTGATAATCATGTATTCAACTTGGTATTGAAATACAATGTAGTTAGTATGATGCGCCGAGCCCGGAGCATGCAAGACAGATGAATGAAAGCACGCATGCAAGCATAAGGTATGCTAAACAAAATATGTCCTAAAACTAACCATCGTAAGCGGTAAGTAAAAGGGAGAAAGACGTGGGGTTGGAAGACATTCACACACTCACACACACTTATTACAACAAATCGCCCTCTCGATGGAGGGTCCGAATGAATACGCTAAGCTAACCAACTAATCTAATTAGACTAATTATTACACATCCAAATTGAATAACTAGCTACGACTAATTATTACAATAATTAACTAATTAACAAATTAATTAAGTTACAAAACTAAATGCTAACTAACAAATAAAGCAGTAAATCAGGTTGCCTCAGCTCTGTTTGAAGAAGAAAAGGATGCATGCTCGCACTCGGTTTCTCACCTCAGAACACCTTTCGGTTGCTCTCTTGAGGCTCTGTCTGCAGGGTATCCTTGAGAATTAGCTGCTGGATCTTACCAAAACAGTGCTGAGGACTGCACCAATGGCCTGCCGGCCATGAAGGGCTACTGCTGACCACCCTGTCGACCAAGAGTGCATACTACCGGCCACAAATGAAGATCTGCCAGCCAAAAGTGGGAGGGTGCCGGCCACTGGTGTGCTGTGACACCAAGCTGCAGTAGAGCACAAAATAGAGAAAATGGAGGGACTCCCAAGGGTATGTACGTACTATGCCACTCCATATCACCTCAAAACATCAAGGGAGAGGCACTGTTGGATCCAAAATCATCAATCACGCATCTCGATGCATGATGGCCAAAGATCCAACTTGTACGAATTTCAATAAATGCATGACAAATAAGACACTTAGACCATCCCCTTATCATGAGGAATCAAAGGCGATGGAGACCAAGGATGATTGGCTCACTTCATCCCTTCAAGTATGAAATGAACCAACCTTCCTCGTGTTCAATACGACATCCGATTGAACACAATGAAAAACATGCAAACAACATGAACAACCTAATAAGGCTAATGGCATGCACAATGCACAATGCTAAGAACAACAACTAACATACACAATGCTAAATGACAACTAGCATATGCAATGCAATGATCATGGCATACACAAATGCAATGAACTATATGGCATACACAATGCTATGAATTACATGGCATACACAATGCTCAATGGACTTAAACTAAAATGGGTAGACCTCAGCCATGCCCAAATTAGTGGCCATAACACCCAAAACAAAGGCACCAAAAGACAAGGCATGCATGCACAATGCATTGGCCAATCAACTAGGCCTAAGAGCACAACCCTCAAGAAGGCTCAAGGAGTGATAAATGCGGAAGTGTAACAACACTAAATGCATTGAAATTAAGTAAGAAATGATGCCAAATCATTCAAACAAACATAAGTATAGCATGCCAAGGTCCTAAAGCATGAAGGCTAATAAAGAGGACTGCAAAGGAGGCATGCAATACATGGAAAATATGCATGAACCAATGATGGACCGAGTTGAAATAGGTCTAAACAAAGACCAAGATATGCTAAGATAGAGGCTCAAGGACCTAGGCATGCGAGCATACGAGCTAAGCCATAAACAAGGCAACAACGCACAATACTCAAAGGCATTCAAAGCATGAATGAAGCGGGAACATGGCAATGCTACATGCTCCAAAATGAAGTAGTAAATGATGCCAAATCATCTAGATAGCTCAAAGATAACATGCATGAGTCATCAAAACACAAAGCTAGCAAGGCCAATTGCACTACAGCTATACAAAGCACAAAGCATATGGCAGAGGTGACCCAAAATAGTCCTAAGACATGTTAAGGTGATACTAAAATGTATAGAAGGAAGCCAAAACAAGCTAACATGAAGGGCATAAGGCACAATGCATACAAGGCAAATACGGTGGATTACACTACACCTATTAGGACCAAGCATGGGATGACTTAAGCAATAAAAATCAGAGTTATATCATGGCATAATAACCCCAGAAATACACTGAAATGATGGCTCGCGAGCTAAGGCATGAAGGCATACACAATGATCCATGTTAAGGCATAAAGGGGCAAACCCTCCAACGCATTGAATGGATGATAAATGCAAGTGCATGACCATGAAACATAGACTGAAATCACATATGAAATGATGCCAAATCATTCAAATAGGCCAAGCAATGCATGCTAGCGGACCCGATGCACAAAGCTAACAAGCTAAAATGCACTATAGCTATACAAAGCATGGCATGCATGACCAAAACAACCAAAATCAGAGCTATATCATGCTAAAACATGGACAAAAGCTTCTTGAAGTTAAGCCAAAAGCATGCTAAAATGACATGTCAAAGCATGATGCATGTTAGGCTATTTCATGGAATTACACTACAAGGGTATGGAGCATGCAAGGGGCCATCAAACCAACTTTAGATAGAGGTATGACATGGCAAGACATCACCAAAAACATGCTGAAATAGTTCATGAAGCATACAAGACTAGTTTGTATGATTTACACTACAAGTGCATTAGGCATGCATGAAGTGACAAAACCAAACAAAAAAAGTGGCATGCCATAGCAAAATAACCACAAATACATCCTAAGATATGGCCAACATATACTTAACAAACATGCTCACACATGAGGCATTCAAAGCAAGTAAACAAGACACAAGGAGAGGGGATGACCCTCTCCTATTTAAGACCCCAAAACCACCTTTCCACTACTGAAAATCCTTTGGATTTCAGTGGTAGAAAGGTCATGCAAAGGTTACAACAAGAGCCTAAAGGGGATGGCTCAAAACAAGGCCTAACAAGGCCTAAGAGGGGGTAGATCACCCCAAATGAAAAAGTGACCTTAAACAAACTTTTTAACCATGCAAAAATAGAACTTTTTCCAGTAGAAAGCTAAGCTTAAAACAGCATGCAAGAGGGGCTAAAATCTTAAGCAAGAATGGGGGTTTTAAGGGATAGAAACTCACCCTTGAAGACCTTCTTTAAAGCTGCAGCTCCAGCAAGCTTTTCAAGCTCAAATCAACCCAAGAACACCAAAAACAACTTCAAGAAGCCTTAGCAACTCAAGCAAGGTGTTTGAGTGTGTGTTTGTGTGTTAAACTAGGACAAAACTACACTTTTTGAAGCACAAAACAAGAACAAAGAGAGATATAGATACAAAGCTATCTCTATCACTCTCAGCCTTTTTTTTTTTTTGAATCTCTAAAATGAAGGAGGAGCCTCTCCTTATATAGAAGAAAGGCAATGCAAAGCTTGTTAAACAAGCTTGAAAAGAGGCTCATCCCTCCGTGTATGGAGGAGAGATGAGTGAAAATCAGCTGGCTCAAAGATCTGGCGTGAAATCTGTTGAGACAAAGGGTTCTACCGGCCATTAGTTGTGGCCGGCAGTGCCTCACTGATGGCCGACAGGCATCATCAGTAGCAGGCAGGGGAAAGTGCATGGCCGGAAGTGCCAAACAATGGCCGACAGTGCCCCATGGGAATCATGCTGAAAGGGCCAACACATGGTCCAAAAATGGGGCAAAAAGGATACAGGGTTTGGAAAGCTCAAACCTGTGACGTTCCGCCGCGAAGGTCGAGTACTCGACGAGCAATCGAACTTGTGGTTGGATGTACCTGCAAGCACAACCAAGTCTTGAGGACGGTCAAAAATGGGGTGTCTACATGACCCCTTAAGTTCTGTGAGAACTTCCAACACCTGAGTCTCAAAGGCAGAGTTGCCTTGAGGAACAGGCGGGGATTGTTGTTGCTGGTACGGTTGTGGGGGTCGATAAGGTTGCGGTGGTCGATAGGACGATTGGTTGGCAAAATTATTAAAATTCTACCTTGGTGGTGGAGGATTGTAAGAAGTGCCTTGTGAAGGAGGTCTCCATGAGAAATTGGGGTGATTTTTCTATCCCGGATTATATGTATTGGAGTATTAGGCTAACTCTAGGTTTTGCCCAACCTCATAAATGCCCCCTGTTTTCGGGGCTCCAACTACTGGTTGCCGGACTTGCCGGGCTGCGGAAGCATGGTGAAGGGAATTATCACTTAGGTTCTCAAACAATTGCCATGCCTCGCATCATTTTTGGACATGAATGTCCCACCACAGGATGAGTCCACCATTTGGCGGTGCGGCTCAGTTAAGCCATAATAAAATGTTTGAACAAGTTGCCAATCAGGCACTTGGTGGTGGGGACACTGTTGGAGAAGGTCTCGAAGTCTTTCCCACGTCTCATGGAATTGCTCACCATCCATTTGAGCAAAGTTTGTGATGGCTCGCCTAAGTTGGTTGGTTTTACCTATGGGAAAGTACTTCTCCAAGAACTATTGCTATAATTGGTCCCAAGTTGTGATTGAATTAGCAGGTAAGGAATTAAGCCAGTGTTTGGCTTTATCCTTTAATGAGAATGGAAACAATCGCAACATTAAGGCCTCATTTGTGAAATTCTGGATCCTCACTGTTGAGCAAATTTCTAGAAATTCATTCAAATGTTTGTAAGAATCATCATGAGTGAGTCCATGGAATGATATGAGCATTTATATGGTGCTGGACTTAATCTCATAATCAGCAGCAGTGGGGTTGGGTAATTGGATGCATGATGGTGATGTATATGCAGTGGGTGTGAAATAATCCTTAAGGGTTCGGTTAGGCACATTCGGGACATCTGGATTTGCCATCTCTAATGGCTCAATGTATGAATATGAATATTCAAGCCTAGGAACACTGGTAGAGGCCCTAAGTCTCCTAAGAGTCCTTTCTAGTTCAAGGTCCAAACTCCACAATTCAGGGCGACAAGAACGGCGCCCGTGCATACACTACCCACATACACACAAAAAGTTTCGACTCTGTGCACTAAGTTACGAAAACAAAACACCAAAGGGAGAAATACTCACAGTGGTTTAACGAAAACACTTTACTCGTCTTGCAGGTGCTTGACGTGTAGACGTTGTCTCCAACCTCTAATTGAGCTTTTGTCTTTCTTTTTAGCACTTTGGTGCTTTGCTTGCGAGTGTTTGCTTCAGTTTAGGCACTTTAGTGCTGTGATTTTTTTTTTTTTTTTAAAGCTCGGTTGCGCTCCGCTTGCACTTTGGTGATAGTTCCAATTTCAAACGCTCTGCACACTTAGCAACACAAAAGCATAAAATCCTAAACTAAAAATTAAAATAGAAATGTAACTTTAAATTAACTAATTTCGCCAGAGGTCCCCAGCAACGGTGCCAAAATTTGGTTGGTCGTTACACACACCAAAAATAAATCACTAAACTATACCAAATTCTATTAGAATAATGGCAAGTCCAGGTATCGATCCGCAGGGACAAATGTGAAATTAGATTAATTCAATCGCAAAATTCCTAAATTAATTTTGATTAAAAAGATAGGATTGATTTTATAACTAAATAGCAATTAAATGAAATTGAGGAATTATACTAACAATTAAAATTAGGGTTTGAGATATTAATTTTTTGGGAAAAATCCTAGGGCAGAGAGTTCACCACTAACCACATGAATGAGAATTAACATTGGCTAACAATTGCGATTCGGTTTGAACTACCTAGTATTTCACAACTACAAGTTTGAAATATTGATCAAGAGGGTTATCACATTCAACATACAAGCACGAATCATCCTGAGTAATACGAGTTGTTTGCTCTAACTATGGTAGCAATACGACCCGTCTCTCATAGCATGACTCGTCTCGTACTTTGAATACAAACACAAAGAAAACTAATGTATGGAAAGCATTAAACAATCACAGAGAGTAAAATGGTTGAAGAGATGAAAGAAACAAATATTAAAAACTTCTAAATCATCCATACATCCATTCAAACCAATTCACAATTAAAGCTAATGAAAAATCCTATTACATGGCTAGGATTTCATCAAAACCCTAGAAAAGACGACTAGCCACTCATGGAGGAGTGGGAAGAGGAAGAAGATGAGGAAGAAACCCCCATGGAAGTGTCCTTCAAGCTTTGGTAGAATAATCACCTCTTCAGAACCCTAGCCTCCCTTCTCTCTGAATTAATTTTTCGAACCCTAATTTTGGCTATTTTTCTGTCTTTTATTCTCAGCAAAATAGACCAAAAATTTCGTGCACGCGTCCCTAGGTGGGCCGCTCGAGCACTCATGTGGGCCGCACGAGCGGTGGTGGGCCGCATGTGCGGTGAAGCTTGGCCGTACGTGTGGTGGTCTAGCTGGCTCGGATTCTTCACTTCTCGCACGGAGAATCTGCTTTCGCGCCCTTTTTGATTGAATTTTCATATTTCCTGCCAAATCTGTATAAGTGCACGAAACACATCATCTCCACCAAATAAATAAAATTGAAAGACTAAAAATATAACTTAAGTGGCCTCAATGTGGTACCTTTTGGCCAACATCAACAGCCCAAAAATACAGAAGTTTTACAGCCCAAAACACTTGGAAAAATACAAGAAAAAGAGTAAAGAAAACAAGCTAATAGAAAAAGCCTTATACCTTTTGAAGAGGAAATCAATTCCAAGCAACCAAACTAAGTAAACAACACCCTCAAGAGTTCCAACAAGGCTCTAGGATACCTTAGCTCAAGTATGGAGAGATGTGGTTAAGGGTGTATAGGCAAAGGTTAAGGATTTGTAGGCAAAAGTGTAGGGATTTGCTAGAGAGAGAGAGAGAGAGAGAGTTGTATAGAGAGAGGAAAAATTTTGTTCTAAAATGTTTCCAACCTTAAAACATGAGAGGGAGGTCTCCTATTTTGAAAACATGAATTCCCCTTAAGAACATCCAGCCCTACATGTGGGGGCAGATGCATGCATCTGTGCAAACAGCTGGCACAACTGTCACAAAATATCTGCAAAAGAAACTGGTGGCCGACCGGCCATCACTGGTGGCTGGCAGGCCACATCAGTGGTCGACAACCAAAAAGTGATGGCCGGCAGCCCAAAAATGAGGCCGGTAGGCCACCAAGGGTTGCAAGCTTGAAGAACTAAGGCTTGGTCCAAGAATGAGGCAACAAGGGTGCAGGGCTCAAAGCTATGGCATCCTGCTGAAGACTTTGAGCACTTGACAAGCACATAAACTGATTATCGGGTGTGCATGCAATGGTGTCCAAGTCGTAAGGGCCGTAAAAAATGGGGTGTCTACAGTTGCCCCTCTTTGACAGAACTCAGAGTCATGAAATGACATGAGTGAATGTCAAAGCTCGGAGACGACCCATTTTGACAAGCCCGTAAGACTTGGACAAACAATCAAGATAGAAAACGAATGGTTGCGTCCGCAGGATGCCTACGTATTCCTTTGCAAGGAATCAAACCAGCGTAGTTCTAGGGCAAGATGCAAATGATATGCACAATGCAACTTTAAAAGTTGGACTAACAAGCTACGCGAAGTCGACTATTTTGAAAACTTATGATCATGCAAGATGATGCAATAAGCGATAACAAGACAATAAGCAAGATAACAAAATAATAACATATGAATGAGCAACTTCAAACAATCACTCTGACCATGCTAAAACACGAGACGAAGAAAATAGTGCTCAGGGATGCGTTTCACGCATCCTGAAAAATTGAGAAACAAAAATTACTCGGGGTCGTGTTTCACACGTCCTGAGAAACTAAAGAACAAAAACCGCTTGCGGTCGCGTTTCACGCGTCCCGAGATACAACACGCCCAGGGCCACGCGTCACGCATCCTGAGAATGCGTGAATTATATGCTTTTGGTATGCTTTCAGTCTATTATTATATGTGTAATTATATGCTCAACGTGGAATTCCAAGTAAAATTAAGTTTAATTGTGTGAATTATATGACTATGAATGTATATCTATCAATTGTGTGAAAAATCTGTTACAGTTATGATGTTTGGATTAGTAATTGGAAGCCTTAGAAGTGCAATATCCCGAAATTGACTTTATAATTGTGATGAACATGATTTTTAGATCATAATATGAATTTTTGTAAAAATTTGATTCGTAATCATTAAATTGATTAATTTGTGGTTAACCCTTAAATAACCCTCTTAAACTCTTCACTTGGTCACTTTTTATATCGCAAAAGAAATATCTCCTGAGAAGGAGATAGTGCTAGAGAGGAAGAGAAAGGAGAAGAGGTTTCAACAAGGAGAAGATTGAAGGAATTGAGAAGAGTTGTAGAGATTTGAGTACAAGGTAGGAATAACCCACCAAAAATAACCTCTTTAATTGATTTGAGTTGGAATTTCTTTTACATTCATGAAAACTAGGGTTTATAATTAATGCCAAGTGTATAGTAATTGGTTAATTGGAAGAATACTTCTTGTTTTTGGTTATTTTGGAATTATTTTGAGCTATATGGAGGAGAATTGCATCTTATCCTTTAATTTTGCATGTTGGAACTCACTTATGCAACTAGATGGTTAAATATATGTTTGCTTACACAAATAAAGCTAGAAATTTAAAGGAATTGAGTTGTGTATTTGAACTTGAAGAGAATGAAGACCTAATTAAACTTGTGATTCATGTTAGTGTGATGTTGTATTATAATATTGCATCAAATTCCTCTATTTTGTACCTTATGATGTGTTGACCTAGTTGGATGTTTGTCTTGCTTCGGACTACTCAAAATAGGGGTTACGACCGCACGTGCGGGGATCATGGCTGCACGTGCGGGGAGCACCACCGCACGTGCGGGGCTCATAGCTGCACGTGCAGAAAATAGGGGAGTACAAGTTTGAGGTTCTGAAATAAATGCACGTGCGGAGGAGGACTCTCGCACGTGCGACCCACATTCTTGCACGTGCGGTGGAGGACTTCCGCACATGCGGCCCAAGAGGAAAAATTATGTGTGTTTCTTTTCTTTTGTTAGACCCTCTGGAATTATTAAAATGTGTTTTTGAAGCTTTTAAAATACTTGTAATTAAATGAAAGTTAAACAAATCAGACATTGAGCAAAAGGAAAAGACTAAAGAAAAGTAACTGATTTATGAGTTGCATGTTGTGTGTAGGTCACGTACAGGAAGGGAATATTGCTCCTCCACAGCACTGTAAGTAATAGTAGTGTAGTGATATATTTCACTTACTTCTGATAATTATCGTTAGTATACTATTACTCGTGAATTTGTTGTGTCTCGATATGGTGAACAATTAGAAAACTTGTGTGTAATATTGAATATTGGTGTTCTTATGGACCTGAGGTCGTTCTGTTCTGTTATTGATGGGCCCGAGGCCATTCGGATATACGTTACTTCTTGTTGGCAGCCTAGGGCTGAGGGAGGTGGTGACATGCGAATGTCTCATCGACCCTAATATGATTTGAATTAATTACGATTCATGGCCTAAGGCCGAGGGAGGTGGTGTACATGTCGATGTTCTACCTACCCTTCAATGTTCCAAACAGCTGTTGATATGTGGGCCTGAGGCCGTTCTGTATGATATTGGGCCCAAGGCCGTTTTGGGAATGAATACAGAACAAGGTCAAGCACGTGAATTATATGTTTACATACGGTGTGATTTCTGTTTATTCATACGAATTGCTTACATGCTATTATTCACTTAGCCCTGCTCACTTTATGTTATGTATATCTATGTAGGTAATCAGCTCGGAGGACAGTCTTAGTCCAGCCCTAGCAGCTCTTTTGTCGATCCAGCTGTGTCCAATCAATTAAATAAACCCTATTTATTTTTGTAGAGTTCCTTTCATGGCACATAATGTTGGGTCACTAGTAGTTTTGTCAAATGTCGATAAACATGTATAACTTTTCACCCTTGAATGTTTTGGTTATACCCCCAGTTATGGGGTTTTAATTGTATAGGTATGTATGTCGTTGTCATTTACGTATATGCTACGTTAAATATTGGGTTATGTGATGAAGTGTTTTGTGATCCTGGCATTTAAACACTGCTCAATGGATGTCATTTTAGATTATTAATTGCTTCCGTTCAGGCCCTGGTATTATATAAGGTATTCATGCTGTTTGATTATTTGGTTTTGAGACCCATTATTAGGTCGGTTATGCCCAAACTTTTAGGGGCGAGTTTGGGGTGTGACAAGTGGTATTAGAGCATGAATTGCTATCTCACACACGAATCCATTGAGCTTTAGGATGTCTAGAAAAGACTTAAGTTCCATGCATGGTACTTTTGATGCATACTAAGTGAGCTATAGCAACGCGATTTGTATATGTAACATCTACTGACAAGTATTTTGAAATGGTTATTATTCATGTCTACTTGTGTATCTCTTGTATATGTTGTAATTGATTGTTATGTAGATCATGGTGAGGACAAGGATGGATGATCTGGAGGATTCTACCTCCGCACGGCTAGATAGAATGGAAAGAATGATTATGGAAATGGCAGAAACTCTACGACAACAACAACAACAACAACAGCAACAACCACCACCACCACCGCCACTGGTACCTCCGCCTGTGGTGCAAGATCATCATGCTGAGGATCGAACCATCACTCTTATGAAAGAATTTAAGAAGATGAAACCACCTTTATTTAAGGGTGGAATTGATCTGATGAAAACAGAGGCGTGGGTGTTGGGCGTAGAGAAGTTATTTGAGGTGTTTCCATGCACTGAAGCTCAGAAGGTACAATTGGCCGCTTTCACTCTCGAAGACGAAGCATGCAGGTGGTGGATGCTCACAAGAATTGAACATCAAGGGTTGACTTGGGCCGATTTCTGGAACTCTTTTACGATAAGTATTTTCCGCAGTGTATGCGAGATAAGAAGGTGACTGAGTTTGAAACTTTGAGACAAGGGAATAAGACTGTTGCGGAGTATGAAGCTCAATTTGCGGAACTAGACCGTTTTGCACCCCACATGGTGGACACGGACTACAAGAAGGCGAGGAAATTCGAAGGGGGATTACGGAATGCTATTCTCGATCGAATCAATGTATTGAAATTACCTACATATGTTGATGTGTCAGAAAGGGTAGTCATGGCAGAGGGAAATATTGTAGCGCATAGTCGAATTTCTAAGTGGAGAGGGAAGAGACAGAATACCCAAGTACCAAGGGGATCAACAATTCCACCAAATAAGAAACTGAATTTGGGAACTTTGAGTACTTCCACCCCTACTTGAGATTCAGCCCCCATTTGTCCAGATTGTGGAAAGAGACACCGTGGGACTTGTTATCGGCTAACCGGGGCATGTTTTAAGTGTGGCAAAACGGGCCATTTGGTAAGGGATTGTCCTCAAAGTGATCGGCAAAATGGGAATAGAACTACTACATGTTCGGCAGGGTCTACACCAGCTCCATGCACAAAGCCAGTTGCAAAATCCACCAATGTTATAGACACCGCTAGGCAAGGAAGAGTGTTTGCGTTGGTTCCGGGCGACGTGCAAAATGCTGAAGCAGTGGTGTCAGGTGCCTTTACTATTCATGGTCACTTTACTCATGTGTTATTTAATTCAGGTTCTACCCACTTCTTTGTGTCAAAAACATTTGTCCGAAATTTAAATAGACCTGTGGAACTGCTATCTTATGTGTTGTGTGTGTCTTCACCTTTGGGGGATTTTATGGTCTGTACATCTATTTATTTTGCCTGTGAACTCTTGATTGGGGATGTCCGGGTATATGCTAACTTGTTACCTCTTGATATGACTCACTTCGATATCATTTTGGGAATGGACTGGTTAAGTGAGTATCATGCGACTGTTTATTGTATGACCCAGCAAATCATTTTTCACCCTTCGGGACAGCCTTAATTTACTTTTAAGGGGCATGGCGTGATCTCTCCACTTTATTTAATTTCTGCAATGAAAGCATGCAAATTATTACAAAAAGGGTGTCAGAGGTATTTTTGCAGTGTCTTGATAGGGCAATAAGTGAATGAGTGTATTGACATGATTCCAATTGTTAGTGAATTTCCGGATGTTTTTCGGGAGGAGTTACCAGGGGAATTAGTGGATCATGAAATCGAGTTTACAACTGAAGTGGTGCCAGGAACTCAACCCATTTCTAAAACTCCTTATAGGATATCACCGATTGAGATGTTCAGTTACAAGATTTACTCGACAAAGGGTTTATATGCCCGAGCGTTTCTCCTTGGGGCGCACCAGTCCTCTTTGTGAAGAAGAAAGATGGGACCCTTCAGTTGTGTGTGGATTATAGGGAGCTTAATAAAGTAACAATTAAGAATAAGTACCCATTGCCTAGGATTGATGATATGTTTGACCAGCTACAAGGGGCACAAGTCTTTTCGAAAATTGATTTACGATCTGGGTATCACCAATTGAAGGTTAGAGCTGAGGATGTTGAGAAGATTACTTTTCGAACCCGATACGATCATTATGAGTTCTTGGTTATGCCCTTTGGAGTTACTAATGCACCGGCAGCATTCATGGATTTAATGAATCGTGTCTTCAAGCCTTACCTTGATGAGTTTGTGGTAGTGTTTATCAAGGACACCCTCATTTATTCAAAGGAAGTAGAAGCTCATGAAAACCATCTTCGTTTAATTCTTCAGACGCTTTGAGACAAGAAATTGTATATAAGTTGAAGAAATGTGAGTTTTGGCTACATGAAGTGGGGTTCTTGGGACATATTATAACGAAGGATAGCGTTTCTATTGACCCACACACGATTGAAGCCATTGTGAGTTGGCCAACCCCTACTAGTGTGGCTGAGGTGCGTAGTTTCTTGGGATTAGCCGGGTACTATTGAAGGTTTGTTAAAGATTTCTCTAAAATTGCGGTGCCACTTACCCAATTAACTTAGAAGGGTGTTTTGTTTGAATGGTCAGAACAGCGGTAATCTGCCTTCTAGGAATTGAAAACAAAATTAACTACAGCGCCGGTTCTTGCCTTACCATCTGGTACCGAAGGATTTGTGATCTACAGTGATGCTTCTTATAAAGGGCTAGGTTGCGTACTTATGCAAAATGGGAGGGTCATTGCTTATGCCTCTCGCCAACTTAAACCCCATGAAAAGAACTACCCCACATATGACCTTGAGCTAGTAGCGGTGGTCTTTGCTTTAAAAATATGGCGACACTATTTGTATGGCACTACATGTGAAATCTTCACTGATCATAAGAGACTTAAGTATCTTTTTACCCAAAAGGAGTTGAATATGTGACAGCGACGGTGGTTGGAACTTATTAAGGACTATGATCTACAAATTCATTACCATCCTGGTAAAGCCAATACAGTTGTAGACACTCTTAGTCGAAAAGGTATGGAAAACTTGGCAAGTTTGCTCATGCGGTAGAGGGAATTATCACTTGACTTGGAAAGGATGAACGTAGACATTGTGACACAAACGGGATGCTATAGTAGCAGCAATATCAGCCGAACCAACAGTAATCGAAGAAATCAATCAACGACAGATGGAAGATGAACTTTTAAGGAAGATTAGTGATGAGATGGAAACAAAACCAAGACCTGGATTTGAGCTTGCAAATTCAACGCTCAAATTTCAAGGCAGGTTATGTATTCCTAATGTATCGGAAATTAAGAAGAACCTAATGGAAGAATCACACGCCTCAAGATTTTCAATACATCCCGGAAGTACCAAGATGTATCGAGATTTAAAGCAAAATTTTTGGTGGCCGAATATGAAGAAAGAAATTGCGGAATTCATTTCAAGATGTTTGCAATGTCAACAAGTAAAGGCAGAGCATCACAAACCAGCAGGATTGCTTCAACCCCTTCCAATCCCAGAGTGGAAGTGGGAACATTTAACTATGGATTTCATTATAAATACTGCGAACATCTCGAGGTATGGACTCTATATGGGTCGTTGTAGACCGATTAACTAAATCCGCTCATTTCCTACCTGTGAAAACTCAGTATAATGCGGATAAACTTGCTATGATTTACATGAATGAAATTGTAAGGCTCCATGGTGTTCCAGTCTCAATTGTGTGAGACAGGGATCCAAAATTTGTGTCAAGATTTTGGCAAAGCCTATAGAATGCCATGGGAACAGAATTAAAATTCAGTACCACCTTTCACTCTCAGACAGATGGGCAATCCGAGAGAACAATACAAACCTTAGAAGATATGCTATGAATGTGTGTTTTGGACTTTCAGGGAAGTTGGGAAACTCATCTACCATTGGTGGAGTTTGCGTACAATAATAGCTACCATTCGAGCATTGGAATGGCACCTTATGAAGCCTTATATAGAAGACCATGTCGCTCTCCGTGTGTTGGGCCAAAGTTGGAGATAGATCGTTGTTGGGGCCTGAAATTGTATAGTTGACGACATAGAAGATTAAAACTATTCGAGAAAGGTTGAGGATCGCTCAAAGTAGACAAAAGAGTTATGCGGATCACCGACGAAGAGATTTGGAATTTGATGTAGGTAAACATGTTTTTGTGAAAGTCACTCCGATGAAGGGACACCCAAGATTCGGTAAAAAGGGTAAGTTAACACCCCGATATATTGGTCCATTCCAAATTCTAGAAAAAGTGGGTTCGGTGGCCTATCAAGTTGCTCTTCCACCAAGTATGGGCCAAGTGTATAATGTATTTCATATGTCTATGTTACGAGGTTACCTCCCAGATCCATTCCATGTCATAGATTACCACCAAATCACTTTGGATGATAGATTAACCTATGAAGAAAAACCAATTCGAATTTTGGACTGACAAGTGAAACAACTGCGGAACCGGGTAATCCCAATGGTAAAAGTCGAATGGCAGAAACATTATGGAACAGAGGCTATTTGGGAAAAAGAAGAGAAAATGCAACACCAATATCCGAAATTATTCCTATCGTAAAGTAAAACAAGTTTGATGGACCAAACTTATTTAAGGGGGGGAGAGTGTAATAACCCGACCCTCCTATATGCTTTTGGTATGTTTTCAGTCTCTTATTATATGTGTAATTATATGCTCAACGTGGAATTCCAAGTAAAATTAAGTTTAATTGTGTGAATTATGTGACTATGAATGTATATCTGTCAATTGTGTGAAAAATCTGTTACAATTATGATGTTTGGATTAGTAATTGGAAGCCTTAGAAGCGCGATATCCCAAAATTGACTTTCTAATTGTGATGAACATGATTTTTAGATCATAATATGAATTTTTGTAAAAATTTGATTCGTAATGATTAAATTGATTAAATTGTGGTTAACCCTTAAATAACCCTCTTAAACTCTTCACTTGGTCACTTTTTGTATCACAAAAGAAATATCTCCTGAGAAGGAGAGAGTGCTAGAGAGGAAGAGAAAGGAGAAGAGGTTTCAACAAGGAGAAGATTGAAGGAATTGAGAAGAGTTGTATAGATTTGAGTACAAGGTAGGAATAACCCACCAAAAATAACCTCTCTAATTGATTTGAGTTGGAATTTCTTTTACATTCATGAAAACTAGGGTTTATAATTAAAGCAAGTGTATGGTAATTGGTTAATTGGAAGAATACTTCTTGTTTTAGGTTATTTTGGAATTATTTTGAGCTATATGGAGGAGAATTGCATCTTATCCTTGAATTTTGCATGTTGGAACTCACTTATGCAACTAGATGGTTAAATATATGTTTGCTTAGACAAATAAAGCTAGAAATTTAAAGGAATTGGGTTGTGTATATGAATTTGAAGAGAATGAAGACCAAATTAAACTTGTGATTCATGTTAGTGTGATGTTGTATCATAATATTGCATCAAATTCCTCTATTTTGTACCTTATGATGTGTTAACCTAGTTAGATGTTTGTCATGGTTCGGATTGCTCAAAACCAGGGTTACAACCGCACGTGCAGGGATCATGGCTGCACGTGCGGGAAGCATCACCGCACGTGTGGGGCTCATAGCTGCACGTGCGGAAAACATGGGAGTACAAGTTTGAGGTTCTGAAATAAACGCACGTGCGGAGGAGGACTCCTGCACGTGCGGCCCACATTTCCGCACGTGCGGTGGAGGACTTCCGCACGTGCGGCCCAAGAGGAAAAATTCTGTGTGTTTCTTTTCTCCTATTAGACCCTCTGGAATTATTGAAATGTGTATTTGAAGCCTTTAAAATGCTTGTAATTAAATGAAAGTTAAACGAATCAGACATTGAGTAAAAGGGAAAGACTAAAGAAAAGTAACTGATTTATAAGTTGCATGTTGTGTGTAGGTTACATACAGGAAGGGAATATTGCTCCTCCACAGCATTGTGAGTAATAGTAGTGTAGTGATATATTTCACTTACTTATGATAATTATCGTTAGCATACTGTTACTCGTGAATGGGTTGTGTCTCGATATGGTGAACAATTGGAAAACTTGTGTGTAATATTGAGCATTGGTATTCTTATGGACTCGAGGTCGTTCTGTTCTGTTATTGATGGGCTCGAGGCCGTTCGGATATAAGTTACTTCTTGTTGGCAGCCTAGGGCAGAGGGAGGTGGTGACATGTCGATGTCTTATCAACCCTAATATGATTTCAATTAATTACGACTCATGGCCTAAGGCCGAGGGAGGTGGTGTACATGTCGATGTTCTACCTACCCTCCAATGTTCCAAGCAGTTGTTGATATGTGGGCCTGAGGCCGTTCTGTATGATATTGGGCCCAAGGCCGTTTTGGGAATGAATACAGAACAAGGTCAAGCATGTGAACTATATGTTTACATACGGTGTGATTTTTGTTTATTCATACGAATTGCTTACATGCTATTATTCACTGAGCCCTGCTCACTCTATGTTATGTATATCTATGTAGGTAATCAGCTTAGAGGATAGTCTTAGTCCAGCGCTAGCAGCTCTTTTGTCGACCCTGCTGTGTCCAATCAATTAAATAAACCCTATTTATTTTTGTAGAGTTTCTTTCATGGCACATAATGTTGGGTCACTAGTACTTTTGTCAAATGTCGATAAGCATGTATAACTTTTCACCCTTGAATGTTTTGGTTATACCCCCAGTTATGGGGTTGGAATTGTATAGGTATGTATGTCGTTGTCATTTACGTATATGCTACGTTATATGTTAGGTTATGTGATGAAGTGTTTTGTGATCCTGGCATTTAAACACTGCTCAATGGATGTCATTTTAGATTATTAATTGCTTCTGTTCAAGCCTCGGTATTACATAAGGTATTCATGCTGTTTGATTATTTGGTTTTGAGACCCATTATTTGGTCGGTCATGCCTAAACTTTTAGGGGCGAGTTTGGGGTGTGACAGAGGGTGTACTTGCTTGGTTTTGTTGTTTGGAGTTACTTTTCTCTTCAAGAGGTATAATATTTGCTTTATTAGCTTGTTTTGCATACTTGTTTTTCTATCTTTTTTCCACTATTTTGAGCTGTTTTTGGGCTATAAAAAACTCTGTTTTTATGGGCTGAAATTGGTGTTTTAGGCCATTTAAGGTTAGGGGGTGGTTCGCCCTTCTTTATTCCTTGTTGGTAAGGCCTTTTCACCTTTGTTTCCTACTTTCAAACCATCTTTTTTTGGGCCTTTAAACACTGAATTTCAGAGTATTTTTAGTGGTGAAAATCATGTTTTGAAATCCAAATTTGGAGGGGTTAGCCTCCCCTCCTTGTGTCTTGTTTGTTAGCCTAGTTGGTGCTATGTGTTACCTTATTTTTCTAGCTTGTTTTAGCTTAATTCCAGCATGTTTTAGCCTCTGTTTTTGGTTGGTTAATTCATTTGAGTCTTATTTTGCATGCTTCTAGTGTAATAGTTCTCACAAACTTGGTGTTTTAGGCCTTTAGACACCACTTGTTTGAGTTGATTGCATTGTTTTTAGGCTTTTCTCACTTAATTTTAGCACTAATCATCTCTACATCCTCTTTTCTTTCTTGGCTTTTAATTTCACTTTGAAAGTGGTTTTCAAGTCACTTGTTTGCCTAAGTGTGAAATTGAGGTTTCACACTTAATGGTTTAATCCCTTAGAGGGTTCATTACCAACGATATGATGCCTCTTTCATACCCAAAGCAACTTGTGTTTTTGAGCCCTCTTTCCATTACAGGACTTTAACTCACCCAATGGACTTAATTGGATTAAAGAATGGTTGGTAAGTTAAAATAAGTAACTAAAACTTGGAAATTAAAAGTGAGCAAGATAATAATTGGTTGTGTTTAATTGGACGTTAATTGAACTTATGGAAACTTGGACCTTTTCATACTTGCTAGTGATGAAATGATCCAAGTCTCCAAGGTCTACTTCTTCCCTTGATCATTCATGAAAGGGAGGAGGCTTGTGTCTTGTTTTGCATTTATTAAGCTTGCACATCTTAAGTCACAAGCTATTATGCAATGAAATTGCTTGAATTGGTGGTTTGTAGCTTAAGATTCACTATTCCTTGGATTTGCTCATGAAAAAGAGGGGTGAGTTGTGCAGACAACCCTTGAAAATACCCTGTATATGCTCTGTTTGTCCTCTTTGCAGCAAGATGAGCATGTGCATCAGTGGCCGGCATGCCACTTTCCATGGCCTGTAGGCCACTTTCATAGTCGACAGGTGGTCGGCAAGCTTTACCAGTGGTCGGCTGGCCACTGATGCAAGTCTCAGCAACATGTTGGTAAGGTGGAACAAAATTGTTCTGGAAGCGTTCAACTGTGCAAACAGAGGCTTTCGAGAGCCAAACAGTGGTCTTTTGGGGAGGAAATCGAGCATGCGCATGCACATCTCTCATTTCCCGAGGAAGAATAGTTAATTTCTTAGTTTAATTACTTAGTTCACTTACATTTGTGTTGTAATTAATTAGTTTATTAGCTAGTTAATTCTAGTGTTGTAATAATTAGTTTAGCTATTTATTTGGTTTGTAATAATTAGCTTAGCTTAGTTAGCTAGTTAGCTTTATCCATTCGGACTCTCCTTCATGAGAGCGTAATATAGTAATGTGCATGTCTTCCAACCCCACGTCTTTTTCCCTTTTATTTATCCACTTTTGATGGTAGATTAGGGGCATCATGTTTCAAATTAGTATACCTTATGCTTGCATCCATTCATCTTGTATTGCATGCACCGAGATTCGGTTCATCATTCTAATTGCATTGTCGTTTCAATACTTCTTTGAATACGTGCTTAGACCGCATGCTATCAAATTGTTTCAAATGCCATGTTAAGTAGCCGAGCCTATTTAGTTGCATACCGCATGTGTTGCATTAGTCATATTGCATAGTTAGGAATCATGCATTTCTTCTAACTCTTTTATTTTGGCTTGGAGTACTAGGTAAGCCTTTACTCGTTTCAGCATAATTGCATGAGTGTGATTGCCATTTTAGCCATGTCCAGTATGCTTGCCATGAGGCTAAATGCTTAATTGTTATAACTGCTTGTATGCCTGTGGATGAATGCTTGTTGCTTGAATTGGAATAATTCAATGAATGTACGTTTAAGCCCACTTTGTTGAGTGGCAAATTCACGAACTTTAAGCACACTTGAGGTGGCAAATTCAAACTCTTTTTGCAAAACAAACACGTTGAATTGTTCTAATTCGAGCAAACTAGTCTATACTTGCTTGTGCGCATCACATAGTAATGCTAGCCTAATAACCGAAAAAAGAGCATATAATGTTGATAAAAATCATATCATGATTAGTAGAGGCCGATCTTTGATTGGGCAAGCAGGGGTGCTCAATTCATGACCTTCTCCTCTAGTACCTAAGTTCCTGAGTAGAGGTAACTTTGGTGATGATAGACACGTGGCCTTTGGCACGAGTTATGGGTTTCCTAGATTTCTCAAAAATATTTAGGTGGCGACTCTGTATCTGGTAAAGTAGTCCAATTTTGGCATTTTTGATTCAAAACTAATTTTTCAAAAAGATTTGCCGGATTTGGACTCTTTGGTGTTTATCAATTTCATATTGCACTTGTGAGATTAGATTCAGAACCACGGGAGTCCGAACTGTAGGGTTTATATTTCAAGCTTCTGAAAGGGGGTGCGAAAAAGTCAAGCCATAACATCCGAAAATCTTCTCTCTCTCTCTAGACACTTCCCCTCTCTAGATATGAGCTTTTTACGCGTTTTCCAACGCCGCACACGAACTTTATTCGCTAAACCCGCTTGATTCTCTTCCTTTTGAACCGATCAAAAATTGATCTGGGTGCTTTTTTCCTCATTTTCACCCTTCTAGGCTTGTTCCCATCAAGTTTGTCTCGAGTTTGGTGAACTTTTCCGGCTTTGACTTTTTCTCCCATTTTCTCTCTCCTAGGGTTGACTTTTTCCAAGTTTACCCTATTTTCTCCATTTTTGTTCACTTTTCACCTACTTTTCACCCATTTTCCAGATGGCAGATGATTCACCACATGACAGGGCTCCTTCTGAGGTCCCCTACATATTTTCTCCTATTGTTGAAGCGGAGGAGCCGGTCGTTGCTGAGGCTGGCGAGGCGGCTCAAGGTATTGAGGCTGACCTTGAGGCGGAGTTTGAGCATGAGCTCGAGCCAGAGCCGCTACCCTTAAAGGTACGACCTTTTGATCTAGCGAGGTATCATTCCCGAACACATATCTTGCTACCTGAAGGCATCAGACGCTTTAGCTACTTTGCTACCGGAGGACCTCCTGCTGAGGGAGCCAGCTTATCACCTTTCATCCATCGTCGTTGGGGTATGAACTCTGTTTTCATGCATTCCTGCCTTTCTTTAAACTACATTTCTTGCACTGCCTTTTATCTGATTATACTTTTATTACTGCCTTAGCTGATTCATCTGTTCTTTTCCATAAGGAGAGCCTCGTGCCTTCAGGAATATGGGGCTACGACTACAAGAGATTGGTATGACGAGCTTCCCGCTGGGGTTCGCGACATTGTAAAAGAGACTGGTTTCGGCCTCTTCTACTTTGGCCTGACGCGGGTCATTGCGAGCCGTCTTCTTCTAGGAGCGCTCGTGGAGAGGTAGTGGGACATAACCAACTCCTTTCACTTCTTCACTACCGGGGAGATGACGATGACTCCCTATGACTTCGCCATGATCTCGGGCTTAGGAGTAGGGGGCGATCCAATCCCGTTTGACACCGACATGGGGGAGTGGGAGGCTGCCTGGGTCAAGCTACTGGGAGCGCGTCCACCTTTGTACCAGACAACTATTGTCAGATATAGCTGCTTCGCTGAGTAGTTCAGAGGGAGCGAGCCCAAGACATTAGAGGAGATAGAGCAGTATGCCAGGGGCTTTATGATGTTTGTCCTCAGTACCACCTTGTTTTTGAACAGGTGGAACACCGTGGGTGTCATGACCCAAACCCGCCCCTATAGGTTTAGTGTCGTAACCGGCTAGTAATCCTTGGATTACCAAAGGCCTCTAAATAGAATATCATATAATTAGGGGCTGCGGAAGCAAATAGACAAAATATACATAGTCCATAGAGCAGTACAGACATACATGGGACAAGAATTTTTCAAAAAAAACTTATACATAAATAAATGTGATGTCAAAACAAATTAGTCATACGCCACCAAGTCACATATACAGAACTTACAAAACATGCTTAGATTAAACATAAACATCAGGAAGCATAAAAGTCCCAAAGACTCAAAAGCTTGGTTAGATCTCAAAAAGGAAGACCTCCGCGGCTGGCTGACTCCAAAACTAAGACGCTAGGTCCTCAACTCTGAGCTTGGTCACGTGCCTGATCACCTACATACATAATATAAATAATGAGCAGGAGCCTAGTAGATAATAACAGAGTAAAGAGTTTGAATGAATGAAGTCCATACCAGATTCAGAAATCAGAATTCATATTCATGTTCTTGTTCAAATTGCATATAGAAAACAGAGTTCATGCTTGATCATACGTGGTACATCCATTAGCACTAACAAAGCAGATACAGAACTGATGCAGAACAGATGGTGGTTATGAGTAACCAGTTCCATAAAGGAACCTCCAGATTCGGGTAACAGATGACAGATATGCTGAGCTCCATGATGGAGCCTCCAGTACGGGTAACAGATTGCAGACATATTAAGTTCCATAATGGAACTTCTGATATTGGGTAACAGCTAACACATATCACATAGTGCTAAGGATGCCACGAATACATTGTCAGAAATCGGACGATCATTCATTGTATAGAACATAACATTTCAGAATATAGATCTTATTTCATTATACAGAAAATAAATAAAGTGGAACATAGTTTTATTAAGTTATTACTCACAAATGGCTCCGGGTGTAGATAGACAGGGCAGACTAATCAAACGATTTACGGCACGTGACCTACATCAACACATAACAAATACATATCTGAAACACATGTTGGAATATACTTAACTCATTACGTTCTGTTCTTAGTGTGTTTCTACATTTTATGTTTCTACATTTTACCCTCATTATGATGTCTTAATATTGTCTTAGGAATGCCTAGGATGCAATGAGGATGCCAAAATGCACTTGAACACATTTAACAAAACTTGTTGAAAACAGAGGTCCCGCTCGAGCGCGACTTCCCTCGCTTGAGAGGACATGTAAACATGTGAGGGGACGCTCGAACGCAACTTCCCCTGCTTGAGTGGTCTGTAAACTTTGCAAAAGTACTGGTTATAAGAAATCTCCGCTCGATGGCCGCTCGACTCTCACTCGAGTGTGAGACTCATGCCGCCACTCGAGCGTAACTATTGTCGCTTGAGCGGTCTACAAAACATGCAAACTTTTGGGAGCATGCATTTCATGCTCGAGCGGACTTAAGGTCGCACAAGTGGAAATGCAAGATCACAGAGTGTTCGCTCGAGCGCAAATTCTAACGCTTGAACGGAAGTGAAGAATCTGGAATTTCCAAATTGCACTCCCAAGCTCCAAACTCGAATTCCACACCTCAAAACTCATCTTCTTAGGCCAAAATTCTGGAAAACATCTAGGAACTTGTAAAATATCATGGTTTGAAGATCATTTCATGAAATCAAGGCCCAAAAGTATGTCAATTGTGCAAATCCAAACTCAAACCTTTGAAAACATAACATGCATGAAGTATCTTGGTTCTAAAGCTTTCAAAACTTGATCACATGAGGAGTTTAACTCAAAAACTTGTGGAATTCTTAGGACAAGACTAAAATGAAGACATGTAATAGGGATTTCTTTGAATTAACTACAAAATCATGAGAATTATGCATGCATGCAAGATGTGGCTCAATTTCATCAATTTCAACTTAATTCTTGTGTTAACCAACTTAATTCTCTAGAGTTCATGTTCTACACATCATGATTGTACAATCTAAGTGTTGAATTCTTACCTAGGCTTGACAAGGTGAGAGCTAGAAGCTTGATTCTTGTGTCTCTAAGTCTAATTCCTTCAATTTCTAGCAAATTCTTCCCAAACTCAAGTGTGACCATCAAACTCTCACTCTTGGTCTCTTTGTTTTACTCTCTCTCACGGTTGGTACCAACAAAATGATGAAGAAAGGCGAGTTGAGATGAATATAGAAGCCTTATATAGGCTTGGTTAGTGGACTAATTAATTAGGCCTACCACTAATCAAATGAGCATTAATTATTCTAATTATTTCGTTCCGAATCAAATTTCAATTGAATCTACCATAAAATTTTAAAAATTCTAATTAACACAAATCAAGTCAATTTCTAAATCAAATGCCGATAATGTCTTCAATTCGCAAACCGAAACGAAAACATGAACAAATCTTTCTACGCTAAATAGATATAAACACAAATAAGGCAACATATGATGAAAAACTTCACTTTAATTTCTTATTAGGCATAATTAAGCATGGATTAACGTTAATCATGGGTCGGGGTTGTTACAATGGGCTTATATCTGTTAAGCGCCCTAGTGACCCTTCCCAGGGTTCACTTCTATGATTGGGGCAGAGCTGGCCTCGCCACTCTATACGGCTACATGAGCTCTACCTCTCGCCAGAGAAGAGAGTTGATTGGAGGCTACTGGCAAGCCTAGGAGGTATGCATTTTAGTTCCCTCTTTGCACTTTACATTTTCTGTTCTATATTTTCTACTTTATATCTGTTCAACACATGTGCTTTCTGCTTTGCACTTTCTATATATGTTTATGCTGTGCTTTCTGCTTTGCACTTTCTATATCTGTTCATACATTGTGCTTTCTGCTTTGCACTTTCTATATCTGTTCATGCTGTGATTTCTGCTTTACATTTTCTATATCTGTTCATTCATTGCTTTTTGCTTTACATTTTCTATATATGTGTATGCATGCTTTCTGCTTTGCACTTTCTATATTTGTTCATGCATTGTACTCACATATTATTGCACTTTCCTTGCTGCTGTGGGTTTATACTTATTTCCCAGCTCTTGCCCTAGAGCCCGTGAAAGAGCTCCTTTTAGCAATCCCCTACTTGAGGCGGTATGATGGAAGATGCCAGCTGTAGCTCAACTTTTTCGCGCCCCCCTTTCGGAAGGTCGAATATAAGCCCTACAGTTCAGACTCTCGCGGTTCTGAATCTAATCTTACAAGTGCAATGTGAAATTGATAAACACCAAAGAGTCCAAATTCGAAAAATCTTTTGGAAAATCGATTTTGAATCAAATTGCCAAAAATGGACTACTTTGCTAGATACAGAGTCGACACCTAAATATTTTTGAGAAATTTAAGAAACCCATGACTCGTGCCAAAGGCCATGTATCTGTCATCACAAAGATTGTCTCGGCTTGGAAACTTAGGTACAAGAGGGGAAGGTCATAAATTGAGCCACCCCACTCGCCCGATCAAAGATCGACCTCTACTAATCATGATATGAATCTTATTTACATTATATGCTCTTGTTCTAGTTTATTTAGGTTAGCATTTACTATGTGATGCACACACAAGTATAGACTAAATCGCAAGAATCGGAACATCTCGAGTCATGTTTGTTTTGCAAAATTGTTTCGAAATATGAACCACTTGAAAAAGTGATCGCGTATAAACATTGCTCAAATTATTCCAATTCAAGCAATAAGCCTTCATCCACAAGCATTCAAGCAGTTTATCAATTAAGCATTTAGCCTCATGGCAAGCATGCTAGACATGGAAACAAGCACATTCATCCAATTATGCTAAAGCACTAAAAACTCACCTAGTACTCCAAGCTAAGAAAAAAGAAACAAAGTTAGAAAAATGCATGATCCAAACTATGCAATATGACTAATGCAACGCATGCAATAATGCAACTAAAATAGGCTCGGCTACTTAACATGTTATTTGAAACGATTTAATAACATGCGATCTAAGCACGTATTTGAAGAAGTATTTAACTACCAATGCAGTTAGAATAATGAACCGAGCCCTGGTGCATGCAATACGAATGGATGCAAACATTAAGAATGCTAAACGAAACATGATGTCCCTAAACTAACCATCGTAAGTGATTAAATAAAATGGAGAAAGACGTGGGGTTCAAAGACATACACATTATTACAACATTGCGCTCTCACAAAGGAGAGTCCGAATAGACAAACTAGCTAATTAACTAACTAATTAAAGCTAAGCTAATTAAGTTAATTATTACAAAATCGAATGAATAACTAGCTAATTTACTTAACTAATTATTATAACAAATAAATTAACTAACTGTTCTAGTTAACTAACTAATTACAAAGCGAAATTGAATAATTAATTAACTACTTAATTAATTACAACACTTTACAAAATTAATTAACTAAAACTAATTAATTACAACAAGATTAATTTACAACTATGATAATACATTCGACAAAATGTATAAGTGAAAATGGATGAAGGTTGCATGCATAGCGCCTGAGAGCTACTCTGTCTGTCCAAGCCGCCTCCGTTTCATCTTCAGCCACTACCTCTATTTTCTGCAAAACTATACTGCTCGCCACACACTGAGGGCCGGCCGTGCATCATAGATGGCTGGCCGGGCCTACAGATGGCCAGCCATGCATCAATCTGGTGAAAAGCCCTATTTTTGTGTTTTGAGGTGAACCAGTACAGACAAAGTGTCCTCAAGCTCTGTTTGTCCCTTTCTTCCTCCTCTGTCATGGGAAAGCCTCGAGAGAAGGTCGAAATTGATTCCAAAACTATCAATGAGCAACATGATTATTTGATGATCTCAGAGGCGATCTTCGACAAAAAGTCGATAAAATGCAAAGAATAAGACCACCCTTCCCTCTCGTCATAGTATGAACTCAACAAGGGAGGTTGCAATGCTTCAAGAATCATCAAAATGCCATGGATTAGCAAGTGACGACCCTTGACACAAGTAACTTGGCATAACGTTCGGCCAAGTTGAAGCAATTTAAGCCACTTTCTTTAAGTGTGCTGATCCAAGTTTAAGCTAATTTTATTAAGCCTTGCCATTCTTTAGTCCATTTGTCCATGGTGATATTAAAGTCCTCTAACAAGAAGTAATGTCAAACAAGAGGTTCTTCTAAAGCATGAGAGAAAGACTATACCGTTGGTACTGAATCTTCAAAAAGATTAAGCCATTATGTAGGAGTCTTTCTTACATGTTTTGAACAACCTCAATCGGTTGAAATCATTCTTAAGCATGAAAGAGATGGATAGTGGATTGATTGTTAAACTCAGACTCTTAAACTTGAAAATGAGTAAAGGGAAACTTGGAATAACATGCAACAAGGTATGTATGCTAACTTATAAGACAACAAATGAACTAAACAAAGCATGAACCAATGTAAAAGGCTTGGACAGCCCTAAAAACAACCCTTAACATATGAAAAACAGAGGCTGAAAGTTAATGAAAATAGCCTAAAAAGCTAAACAATAAAGAAAAGAATGAAGGCTAGTAAGCAAGAATAAGGAGGGGTGGCTAACCCCTCCACTTTTGAAACTTAAAAACATGATTTTTAGCCCCTTAAAAACTCTGAAAATCAGTGTAGATATCAAAGAAAAAGAGTGGAAAATGAAGGGTTTGAGTTATAGGTAAAGGTGTGGAAAGAGCAAGCTCTCTCTACCCTTTTGATAGCTTTTCAAACCCAACCTTAAAAACTTCAAATAGACTAAAAAAAACACAAAACAGTAAGAATCATGAAGTAAATAGAAGAAATGAAAGCAAGAGAGAAGAAAACAAGCTTATACCTTTCAAGTGGTAAGCTTATTGTTTGTGAGCCAAACTTGGTTTCAACCTACTCTCAAGCTTGAATTATGCTTCTCCAAGATCAACCAAGACTCTAAGGTGGTGAGACAAGGTTGTATATGGAGTATAGAGGTGATACAAGGAAGCTAGGTTAGCTCAAAGGTTGCTTGCAAAGGAAGAAGGGGGATGAAGGAGCTCTCAAGGTGTATATAGGTCTCTAAATTTTGTTCAACCCTTAAAACAATCACTCAACTTTGTTTTTATAGAATTCGAGCTCAAAATGTGATAAATATCTTCAAAAATGGATAGCTAGCGGGCTCTCGCCCAGAATAGTGTTTTTCGCCACCAAAGATGGGTTGGCCATTCATAGCCACGACCAACCATCACTGATGCATGGCTGGGCTTTGATGCCCTCCCCTATTTTTTTGATTCAAACTCAACTCAGAGTGGAAAAAGGTCCAAAAATGAAACTCACAGGTTCAAACAAGGTAAATCTTAAAGATTTGAGGTTATTTCGAGAGCTTGATTGAATCCGAATCGCTGCGAATTCACAATTCAACTTTCATCATCGAGTGTATTGAACCAAGCACCTAAGTCGTGCGGGCAGTCGAAAATGGGGTGTCTACAGTTGCCCCTCTTTTACAGAGCTCAAAGTCATGAAATGATGTGAGTGAATGTCAAAGCTCAGAGACGACTCATTTGACAAGGCCGCAAGACTTGGACAAGAAAGCAAGACAGAAATAAATGGTTGCGCCCACAAGCTGCCTACGTATCCCTTTACAAGGAATCAAACTAGCGTAGTTTTGGGGCAAAATACAAATAATCTGCACAATGCAACTTTGAAAGATGAACTAACACGCTTCGCGAAACTGGCTATTTTGAAAACTTATGATCATGCAAGATGATGTAATATGCAAAATCAAGTAGACTATGTAAGATATAACAACACATGAATAAACAGTTTCAAATTTAAAGCGAAGAGATTCAAAACAAAATCTTCCCATGCCAAAACACAGGACAATGAAAGAAAACACCACTCAGGGCTGCGTTTCACGCATCTTGAGAAACAAGAAGGCAAAAATCACTCGGGGTCGTGTTTCACACGTCCCGAGGTAAAGCCCACCTAGGGTCGCGTTTCACGCATCGTGAGAAACAAAAATCACTTGGGTTCGTGTTTCACACGTCTCGAGATAAAACCCACCTAGGGCCGCATTTCACGCGTCTTGAGAAATAAAAACCGCTCGAGGTTGTGTTTCACACATCCTGAAATAAAACCCATCCAGGGCCACGTTTCAAGCGTCCTGAGAAACAAAAACCGCTCGGGGTCATGTTTCACATGTCCCGAGATAAAACCCGCCCAGGGCCGCGTTTCATGCGCCCTGAGAAACAAAAATCGCTCGGGGTCATGTTTCACACATCTCGAGATAGAACCCGTCCAAGACCATGTTTCACGCATCCTGAGAAACAAAAACTGCTCGAGATCCTGTTTCATATGTCTCGAGATAAAACCTGCCCAGGGCCGCACTTCACGCATCCTAAGAAACAAAAACCGCTCGGGGTCGTGTTTCATACATCCCGAGATAGAACCCACCCAGGGGCGTGTTTCACGCATCCTGAGAAACAAAAACCACTCAGGGTCGTATTTCATACGTCCCGAGATAAAACCCACCTAGGGTCACGTTTCACCCATCCTAAGAAACAAAAATCGCTCAGGGTCGTGTTTCACATGTCCCGACATAAAACCTGCCCAGGGCCATGTTTCACGCGTCCTGAGAAACAAAAACCGCTCGGGGTCGTGTTTCACATGTCCGGAGATAAAACCCACTCAGGGTCGCGTTTCACGCATCCTGAGAAACAAAAACCAAAGAAGTGTGCGATAAATGCACGAAGTGAACTAGTGTGATAGATGAATATGTGCAATAAACAAGTGAATGTGTGTGATAGATGCACTCAAGATCTTAGCTACAAAGCTATGCAGGTTCTCCTACTGAGACACAAATGATTTATCCGGAAATCCTCTGAATGAATCGTACATACAATATCGTGTGGTAAGAAAAGACGAAATGAATTATGAACTAGACAAAACAAGTCATCAATAAAACAAGTTACATCACGAATTTAAACTAATGAGTTTAAACGAATTAAATAAAATCAATCAAGAATAAAATAAATCAAATTATGCACTCACGCAACAAAACAAAACAAAACAACGTGGATATTTTGCTCACTCTCATTATTTCCTTTGATCTCTTTGCTATTTTGCCTTCATTCTTTGTTTTCTCCTTTCTTTTTTTTTTTTTCACTCATTGTTGTTTCATCATTTTTTTATCACTCATTTTTTTTTATTGTTATCATATAACTCATTATTACACCCAAATTTAAACTCAAAATTAAAACCCAAAATTAAAAACTCAAAATTAAAATAATAATGAAATAAAATAAAATAATAATAACCAGCAACACACACAAGCAAAACAAAAAAAGAAAACAACAAAACAGAATTGAAATCCCCAAAGGTCGGCCGGGCCTTGGCGATGCATGGCCGGGCTTCGATACAGCCAGCCGGCCTTTGACAGCGGCAAGGGGTTAGTTCGATAAAATACAAGCTCGTGGCTGTTAAAACACATTTCAAGCCTCATTTGGATCACAACCTAGGTCGAAATCCCCCTCCCTCTTCTCTCTAAACTTCCTTTCTCTCCAAATTTCCTCGTTTTCCTGACTTACCCAACAACTTTTGCAAAATTTTTCCTTAAAACCCTCTTGATCCTCTATCTTTTGAACCGAACAAAATTTGGTTTGGTGAAGTTTTGAATTTTCCTTGGTTTTTCTTTGATCCTCACATATTTTCCCAACTTTACCCCCTTTTCCCTTTGATTTTTTTGGTCTCCGCTTTATTTTCTCTCTCTTAGGGTTTTGGTCTTATGATTTTCACTCCAAAAACACCCAACCACTCACTTTTTCTTCGCTTTTCAACTCCTCTCTATGGCTAGCGACGAAGTACCTATTCCCGACCCCGCCGTAGGTATTGGTGCTGCCCTTGGTGCAAACATGGAGGTGGAGGAGGCTGCATTCCTTCCCCTTGCCGAAAGTCCCTTTGATGCAGCTACGTACTAGCCGCGTACACATGTGCCACCCCCAGGCGGCATCTTAAAGGTTTGAGGGTTTCATACCAGGGCTAGATGAGGACGCCCTATTGGAAGAGCCCATGGAGCATTTATCTGTCGACGCCTCCACAATACGCAAATTTTCCTTTATTTTACTTTGCATACATGTTGAAAGTTGAAATTGATAAACAAAACCACTTATCTCTGCTGTACATATATTAATAAAACTTCCAATTGATAGGTGATCGCGAGGAGGATAGGTGGCTACAGCTCTATATCCGGCCTCCGACGTTGGTACGAGCAGCTTCCCACAGAGGTATGCACTTTAGTGGATGCTTCTGGCTTTGGGCCCTTTTGCTCCAGGCTCATACAGATGAGGGCCGAGTCATGGCTTTATGGGGCCCTAGAAGAGAGATGGTGGGACACAACTAACTCATTCCAATTTTCTTCGACTGGGGAGATGACATTGACCCCATACAACTTTTTGATGCTGACCGGTTTGCGGGTTGGGGTTAGTGGCCCAGTCCTCTTTGATCCGGATATGACCCAGTGGAGAGCTGCATAGCTCTAACTTCTCGGGGTGATCCCAGACACCACCAGCCAAGGGATGGTGCGCTACAGCTGGTTCTTGGAGCATTTTTCTGACACTCAGCCAGCTATTGCAGATAAGGTTTCCCAGTACACCTGCGGCTTCCTCATATATCTTCTTGGTACTACCTTGTTTCCGAACAGGGAAAATACCGTGGGGTTATATATTCTAGGGGCGTTGGTACACCTTCCTTGGGTGGTGGAGTACGACTGGGGTGGCGCAGGCCTGGCCACCTTATATTGCTACATGTGCTCTGTCTCCCGTTGCAAGGCGGATTCACTCAGTAGCTATTGGAGGGTTTGAGAGGTATACCCTACACTAACTTTTCTAATATGCTTTACATCCTGTTCAGTGTTGCATTTCTTGCTCATCCGATCCATTTTCTCATGTCTTCTGTTTACCTTTTGTTTATAGCTTTGGGTCTACACATATTTCGCTTCCCTGGCTCCAGTACCAGTGAGCCCGATCGAGTTGTCAATACCCCGCTCTCGGTATTATAACTCGTGGTTCGAGCGGCGTCGCCTTGTAGGCCGAACCTTCCCATACTTCCGTTGCTTCTTTGATACGATTACAGCGGACCAGCTAAGCATGATGCCAGTCTTTGGCTGTTAGCTATTATAAGCATATTACACTGTTCCACACTACACGATCATTCTCATGCTGTTGCATCTGTACCATATTTCCATTCTCATACTGCATTGACTTTTGACATTACACTGATTTCTGACACCGCGCTGCCATTCTAACACTGCACTAACATCTGACACTACACTGATTTCACACTGCATTAACATTTGACACTGCACTAATTTCCTCATGCTGCACTAACATCTGACACTGCACTAATTTCTGACACCGCACTGTCATTCTGACATTGCACTAACATCTGACACTTCACTGATTTTACAGGTTGACTGGCACCCTTGGGTCGGCATTTCCCAAGTGTTGAGGACGACCTACGCCACTTACCCGGCATGTCTCCATGGTGAGGATCTTGTTCGAGGGCCCTTTTGTCTAAGCGTACTACCTGGGAGAGAGGTTCATCTGCTAAACACAGGGTGTTGCTGAACCCAACATTCCACATCCTCCCCCTCTTGGCACGAGGGTAGTGGATCATTTACAGGATGGTCCTGAGCTCGACCCTTTGATGATAGGCAAGGGCGGCGATCATCATCATGAGCCTGGCGATTTCACTACCTTCTTACACACTCGGGTGAAAGCGCCTCTTACTCCAGGCGTGGCTCGAGTTATGCCAGAGGTTGCTGCTACTGCGGCTAGTGGTGCGCCTGCTAGGGGTGCGCCTGCCGTTGCTTCAATTCCTAGATTTTGTATGATTCCCACTGAGATCATATACACTTGCCCAGACCGAGTGATCGAGCAGATCCCACTAGAGCACATCGAGGAAAGGGACCACAGGCTCGTATTTGCCCTTGATGTTGAGCAGGTACACATTTCTTTATGCTAGTCAATATTGCACTTTAGCTTGTTTCCTGCCATTTCTATTCATCGTTATACTATTACTTCTGTCTGCATTTCCTACATTCTGTTCCTTTTGCATATCCCCTGGGCATTTAGTGACGAGCTCCTTCAGATGATCGACCGACTACTCTTGATGGTACGGAGGAGGTAGATTGTCTTAGTCACTTATGGGATCGAGGTACATTCTATCTGCGGTTTACTGTTACTGCCATACTATACACTTTATTTACTCCTACTAATATATGTTCTCTTTTCAGCTTGAGCTAGCGCCAGTAGTTCCTACAAGACCTTCCACAGCTAGTAGGCGGAGACGGGGCCCAGTGAGAGGCCGAGAAGGCGCCGATCGAGGGACGAGGTCGAGTGAGGCAGCACTCACCTTTCGAGGAGTCTTTTGACGGGTCCACAACCCCTACGGATAAGGGAGAGAATATTGACCTACAGTCGAGCAGCCCCAGTAATGACAGTGATGCACCTCCTCCATAGCCAAGGAGGAAGAGAGCGATGATGGGCTACTGATGACGATGATGATTTTGCTTTTGCTTTTGTTTTGTTATGTAGTTATAAAACTAGCTTTGGATAGACCTTTTGTTTTCGAAGACTCTTATTTTGTTTTGGCTTTGTAAAACAATGATCGGGGTTGGACCGACCAGTTATAAAAAGACAAGTTTTGTTGAATGATCTCTTTGCACAATATGATGAATGGCATTTGCATGTGATGAATGGTGTAACTCTTGCATTGTAACCTTTGGAACTGTGAATGCTTTGTTCTTGAATTGATTCGTGAATTGGACAATGACTTACAACCGGTCAAAATGTAAAATACAACTCGATAATAGAAAAACAAAATGAAAACAACTCGAAAAAGCTAACACACACTTGGTACAAACAAAACAAAACGCAAAAGTATAGTCGAAGTCCACCCGAACAAAGCCCAATTTTTGCTGCAACTGATCTGCATCGGACCAGCACCAAGGCCCAGAATGGCTTCACTGATACACGATTGGCTATCACTGATGCACGGCTGGCCATCAGTGTGATGTCGGTTAGTGCTGTCTAGCTATCATGCTTAGCTTCTTCTCAAACTTTATAAATAGTGCTTCTATGCTGTTTTTTTCTGGCAAACTCACAAGTCTTTGATATTTTGCTCTCAAGATGGAGATGTTATTTGTTAGCAGGCTTCGAGACTATATAGCCACTTTGGATGGCTCGGAAAAGGTGAATTTGTGCAGCTTCATCCTAAATCCCTTTTTTCCTTTGAGCTGCACTTCTCTTTGCTTTCCATTCCTCCATGTCGCGGTTCGATGTTGGAACCCAATCACAGATGTATTTAGCTTCGAGGGACAAGAAATATGCCCGACAATTAAAGAATTTCAGGCATTAATGGAATCCCAGCGCGATGAGGAAATCATACCGCAGCCTCATTTCAACCATGTCCAAGCTTTGGGACGGATGTGTGGGCTCACTCTACATGAGGTTCGATCTTTGGTTCACAACTGAGAGTTGGATATTCCCAGCCTGATTCACTGATTTTCTGGCGTTGGTGACCGAGGTGACCTTCTCTAGCGAGGCTTTCGGTGGGTCATTTCCTTTTTGCCCCAAGTTTCGGTGGGTCCAGCATTCGGTTGATCGAAGTGGCCCAAGGTTTGAAAGAAGGCAAGAGTTGCATTGGCTTAGTGCTGGCCAAGACTTTGATGGGCTTGGACACTTTTCATCGACAGGAAACTACCAAATTCGTGGGGAGTCCACTACTTCTGCAGGTAATGTTTCCCACCCTTTCTCATGTGTGTTTCTCACATCACTCGGCATTCATGCTCGATTTTTCTCTCAAAACCCTTTTCTCACTTTTCTCTCAACATACATCTCTCTATTCTTTAATCTCTCTTTTCTTCCATCCCTTCCCAGGTGTGGCTTATGGATAAATTGAAGGTAGTGAACTCTTGCCCTGAGTACTCAGCTTGAGGCTATTTCTTTCGCCATCGACTAGTAGATTTCCCGAACGAGAGTAGTGGTGCCACTGGATGTGCAACAAATCTGCTGTTGACATTGCTTGGCGTTGCCCCTGGCTTAATCTGACTGAGATGAGCTACATCATGACTCAAAAAGCAGGGATTCAGCTAGTTGGCCTGACACACTACATATTCTACTTTCCCTTCCGGTTTAGATATCAGTTTGGGCATGATCAGACCTGCCCAGAGGAGGGGATAAAATACCTGGTTTCATTCCCCATCCGAGGTTCACATTTGGCTAGGTGTCTTACTGATTTGGAGGACAAGAGAGCTTCTAGCCCCTGCCCCTAGTTTCAGCTGCGCCCTTTCTGGCGAATGATTGGCTTGGCTCGAGGATGAGGCACGAACTGAGCCCACTTTAACTTCAGAAGCTTCCATAAGCATGAGCGGGGGATGCAGGAACACTTGACTCATCTATGCCCCTAGTTTATTGCTTTGACCTTTCTTTTCAAGTTTTTGGTGTAATAAAAACAACTTTGATTTGTATCAGAGAGGTGGAGAATTTTGTATTGAAATCAGTGAAATTAAAGTTGTGAGCACTGAACATTTTCCTTTTGGTCCAAAAATGGTCTAAGTTGTAAAAGGTAAAATTTCAACAAAAATCAACTTTTATTAAAACTTTCCAAAACCATTTTCGAGAAGGATCACCACTTGACACGCATGAAATCAATCCTCGAGATGTACAACCCCGAATTAAAAGGTGACAACTGCCCCTTGCTTGAACAACACTGCTTGGCACTGTAACCAACTTTTCTCTCAAAGTAAAGATCACTACTGAACCCTCAGGCAAAGAACAGACAAAGATGACCTTATCAGACACATGGACAAGACAGTTGAGTTGGAGGCATTTACGGACTGGCTTTGTTTAAACTTGAAAGCCCACACACATGTGGATTCTACGATCCTTTTTCAGCACTGGGACGATGTTGGCCAACCAAGTCGGATATTCAGCTACTAACAAGAAACCTGCCTCAATCTGCATGGTGACTTCTTCCTTGATTTTCAATGCCCAATCTGGACGGATTCTTTGCAACTTCTACTTGACAGGTCGGGCATCGGGGTCAAGAGGGATCTGATGCTCTACAATCTCAGGATTGATTCCAAGCATGTTTTCGTGGGACAATGTGAAAACATCTTTGAAATCATTTAATAAAGTGACTAAGCGCTCACGCTCCTCCGAAGATAACGTGGACTCAATCTGGACCAGACGCGGATCCTTCTCAGTACCCACGTTAATAGCAATGATTCCATCAGCGTAGGGTTTGCAAATCTCTCATCTTCTCAATTAATCAAGTTTTTCAAAACCAGAGGAATTCCTTCCTCTTTGTTTTCATTAAAATTCTGAAAATCTTGGTCAGTGTAATAAACAAGTGGCACAGAGAAATACCCAAAATTAGCGGCATTCTCATTTATAAGGTCCAGCACTTCGGTTACAACTGACTCAAAAGCAAAAGAAAAGGAGGACCTGGACAAGACCTTGGCATCCGGGTTATCAGCCCCAGGAATACCAGACTCGAACTTAGAAGAATCAGAATCTGATTCCGGCTCCATAGACTCTATGGAATCAGATTCTTGCTCATCACTTGACTCAGAACTAGATAGGTAGCCCTCCTCCAGCTGCCAGATAAGAGATGGTGCTTCAGATGCATCCAAAATGCTACTTGATAGGTTCACACTCGGTTGGTCCCCGATCATGGAGATGGTAAGGTTATCCCCCAAGTTCTCTATGTCAACCAGAGGATCTGTAAGGAGACATGCCAATGCTGTCCCTACTCCTAGCTCACTGTTGTCCGAGTCACTTTTCATGCTCTTTTCAGCTTTAGCTCTTGATACAACCTTTTCCTTGACATCATTATCTTGTAGCGGCAAGTCAAAAAAGACTTCAAATCCGGGGACACGTTGCTTCACAAAATTCATCCAGGGCTCGGGAAAGCCCAAAAAGGGAAGTCTTTTCCCTCCTAAACAAAGTGGCAATTCAACGTTCCCCGGATTGGCCTGTGAATAAGCTCAAAGTGTTTCCCGACCTGCTTGGCTCTAGCTCTGGCTGCCATATCTTCTATTTTCCTGACCCATTCCTCTTTTGTGGGTAAATAACCCAAACCAAAGGCATGTGGATTATGCAGCACATCGGCCAATGTTGTGACACCTTTCCGGCCACTTCTTCCAGGTCTCATTCCTAACACATACTGCAGTTTGCTCATGAAATAAACAGACTAGGCGCTGACATACATGCCCTCATCTGTTTTCAAGATGGTTTGCACTACCCGGGCCTCAGCCAGAGTAAACTCTG
>JAXFYN010000589.1:0-34150 GCA_036172215.1 Camellia granthamiana
AAAATCCAAGGGAATATCCTCTGTTAAGATGCAAAATCAAACTTTAGCTGTCCACCTCATACCCTTGAGAAAATCCTCTTCAACTACTGTCTTCTTACACATGATTATGCTAAGGCTCCTAAGACAATAATTTACAGCATCTACAAACCAGTTAAGAAATAGATGCGGAACACAATCAGAAGAGAGGAGATAACTTTAGAATTTTAAACGAAGCAACCCTTGGAACCTTGTTTGGTCAAGTATGTTTTAATTAATTTTCATGGACTATAATTTACAGCATCTACATATGACAAAATAATTGCTGCCTATAAATTTTATTACATTTTTAAGTTTCTACAGCTTATAAATCTAAAAATCCAGTTAGTTTCTGTCTACAAAAACCTCCAAACTTTCCCTAACCTTCTTAAATCCTAGAACTACAAGTTCACCTTATTCAAACCAACCGTGATTTCAACCATATGGAGCAGCGATCAAAGTTTCCTTCCTAGTGCAGCTTTACATAAATTTGACATCAAAGTCCACAGGAGAGTGCTTCTTGTACTTGTCCACCAACACCAACGTGGAATGCAGATCAATTAAGATTTAGTTCACCTGACCAATTGATTCATTGGCCAAATAGTTCTGCAGTTCTCAGATATACAAACAAACATCTTCATGGTAATTTAGTTTGTCTTTTTCTAGTCTCATCAAAGAACATCATAGCACATAAAAGTAAATTACCCTGCAGCATGTGGTAAAGATTATTTGTGTTTGTGCTATGACTATGGTTGTTGACCACCAATGGAATGGAAATATAGTAAACAAAGAATAATCTAAAACTTGTTCATTCTTATAACAAGTGAACATCACAAAACTTCCTAGATATTCTATTTTAATTTTTAAAGGCAATTCATGTGATAATGATACAGTTATTTGTTTAATAATGTCTATTGTTACAAAAGCAGGAGTTGACTTTTGACAAATCTATATCAAGGAAAAGCAATGGATCCAACTTCAAAAAATTAATAATGAGATCATATTGCCCGAAGAATTCCTATTGTTTTCAAATAATACTAAACTAACCAACTTGTGAGAAAATGCAGACAAGAGATTTACCTATGGCCGATCTGAACCGAATGATAATTCCCTTCTCTTGTTCCAATTGAAGAAGTCTCTCTCCTAATCAAGCCCAAAAAGCTAGTCCAGGAAAGCCATGAAATGAAGATATAGTAGGACATACACAAAGACAATATCAAATTATCACCTTGAGGCATCCAAGTTTGTCTAATCGAATCACGCCTCTTCCTACTACTAAAAGCAATATTAATTCCAATAACTATGAAAGCCTTCTTCCTTGGCAAGCCCTCATGAGTCAATTCAGAGATGTGAGTGAACTCATCAGATCTCCTTATCTCTTGAGAACTTCGAGTAGAAACCAGCTCCATCTGAAGCATTGAAATCAACTTGTCTAGTGATCTGCCAGACCTCCGAAAAAATCGAATTATCAATACAAACTTCAATTGATCCAGTAAACACACACAAGAAAAAATACGAAGTATGACGAGTTTCAAACTCACTAAATCATTCGATACAAAGGAGCGTATAGAGATCAGTTAGGGTTTGAGATCAATTGATTGAGAATGCATTTAGCTTGTAGTCTAAATTTCCATGGCTCTCACCAAACCCTAACTTCAAATAAAATGATGAATTCGAAGCTTTTGGGAAAAAATGATCGAGAGATAGAGAAAAATTGATCAATTGGTAGAGAAAGTGAATGACATACATTGTGAGGTCTCGAGAGCTCGCACGCAGAGTAAGGTAGAGAGAGAGAGAGAGAGGGTTTGGGGCAAAAACATGTACAAATAGAATGAGAGGAGTCTGTGAGAGTGGTGAACAGGGCTAAAATAATGTTTTTGAGTTTTTTTTTTTTTAGTTATTGTAAGTTTTTAAATATTTTAAATAATTTTTTTTACTTTTTAAATTCAAATAATTTAAATATATTTAAAACAAAAATATTTTTAAATTTTTTTAAAAAAATCACTCAATTCAACAAAATATAAAATTTAATACATTTCATATATATTATATTTTTTTACAAATATTTTACTTTTTAGTAGTATTCAAATTAGGCAAATCTAAAAAGTAAAAAATAAATAAATTATTACAAGAAGGGAAAATATCAAATCAAGGTAATTTAAAAAAAAATAATATTTACAAATTAGTAAGAAGCCATATAAATATTAATCATTTATAAACTTTTTCATGAATACGTAATTTTTTTCCCAAAATCCCACAGGGTGCAATTATCCCTTAAAAGAGACCCTAAATTATAAAATAATGTATAAATTATTTTTTACATTGTCCTCAATTAGGAAAATCTAAAGTGAGAATCTTTGTTGGAAATTGTTAGCCTTTTTTTTAAAAAAAAAAAAATGTATTGAAATTTTTTTAATAAAAGTTTTCACGACATGCTAATGCATGCCGTGTAAAGTTATAATATTTTACAACATGAATTGTATGTCGTCTTAAGTGCAAATATTTTACATCATATTTTTGTATGCCATGAAAATATGCATTTTTTTATGGTATGCTTTTGCATGCCATAAAAAAAAATTCGAATTGAATTTTTTATTTCATTTATTTATTTATGTTTTTTTTTTTGCAAAAGTTTTCATGACATGTTAATGCATACCGTGTAAAGTTATAATATTTTACGACATAAAATGTATATCATTTTTAAGTGCAAATATTTTACAACATATTTTTTAAGTCGTGAAAATATTCATTTTTTACGACATACTTTTATATGCCATAAATATATGAATTAACGACTTACATGGTATGTATGTCGTTATTGAAAAACCACTAACGGCTTACAAAAAAAAAAAAAGTCATAGAATGTACTAATTACGACATGCATTTAATGTATGCTGCAAAGTTGAAGCCGTAAATAGTTAGTTTTGTTGTAGTGTTACATGGTTCAAAAACTTACAGATCACAAAAACAAGTAAAATAAAAAGTTCCATCCTTCAAAGAAACCATGCATTGTTCCAGAAAATTTGAATGGGAAACAAAAAGAATACAGAAGAAAAGAAAAGTAGATAGATGCATCAGATTCTTAAATACACAAAACATGAATTTTGGTTTTTGTTTTACCACCAAAACTACATCCCAAGAATCAACCTTTGGCACACTGATTCTAAGAGCTAGAAGAAGGAAGAATCCCACTTCCAATCCAGTTCAAAAAATGCCTACAATGTATTAGTGACCATCTTGTTACTGTCGCAAAAACAAAACAAAACAAAACAAAACAAAACAAAACAAAAACACACACACACATAAAAGTGTAACGTTAAGTACTCTGGGAATAACCATGGCCAAAACAATATCCATTAAGCACCAACAAGAAACAAAACAATGTAACGTACTAAAACCCATGGAGGAGCTTTCCAAATCATAGAAGTGCCACTAAGTCGGGAATCTTACAAGTAACATGAACATTGTAATGACCATTAGTCCAAAAAGAAACTAGCACGGATGTGAAAAGTTGGGCAACAAAACACATTAGATTATATTTTGTAGCAAGATTCCAATACGTGGAAGTTATACATACACAAGAAACCTTGAAACAAAAGAGGTGGGAAAGTTAGAAAGCGATGTTATTTTAAAATAGCCAGCATTATGTATAATATACATTGGCTCAAGAATCATCTGATATGGTATACAAATTATCAATTGTGAATTTCTTCAATAATGAAGAAACAAAGAAATAATAGAATAAATTTCTAACCTTCACTTCGCGGTAGTGTACATGAACAATGTCCGAGCGCTCCCTGCAGCAGGTGTCATCCAAATAAGAAGCAAATGAGAATGTGCAGCAAAAGCCCTTCCAAAATAACAACTAAGGAAACAAAAATGGTCAGATTTTCATTAACTTCCATAAATTGATTCAATTTTCAAGGTGTAGTCAATTTCATGGAAGTTCATACAAGTTAACATGAGTTTACATCTATAGACATGGCTGTAATTCCAAACATTAAAATGATTAGTATGACAAACAATAGGGGTGAAACTTTAAACCATATTTCATCTTTTTTCCCTCACAGAAAAAGGTAATGGGACTTCCAAAGCAGCAAAACTATTCTAGAAGCAGATATAACTAACGAACCAGATTCTACTCAGCAATTGATGTTTATTCAATGCTAAATAGTATTAGAGGACTGGACTTATGCCTGTACATGCACAAGAAGCTGCAAGTAGGCATTTACATTCAATCAACTTTTAGACGCTAATACTAATTAATAGATAAACTTCATATTAAAAGCAATTGCCCAGAGGTGGTCCATAATACAGACAGATTTATATATATCTATATATATATATATACAGAGAGAGAGAGAGAGAGAGAGAGAGAGAGCAAAGTGTAAAGATTTGACAAAATAAACACAAACTTCGATAAAAGCAAGGCAAACTTTTAGACACTCACTCTTCAAGCAACCAATAGCTTCGCCTGTGGAAAATTTCATTTTCTTCTCCATGGGCATAGTAGCAATGTAGCACATCAACACTCCCAGCCTGAAAGGACATTATACAAGCAAATTACTTTGGAAGTGTAATAAAAATATACAGCATGAACTATTCATTACATCATATAGTGCAAAATTCCTGAAAGTCACAAACTTTTGTCTGGTGTAGACAAAATCAACTTAAAAAATAAAAATTACCTTCAACAAGCATCATCCTTTCGCACAAACCTTGAGCCTCTCATGAGCTTCCTTCACTGTCTTTCCATCTTTCTTCTTCCTCCGGTTATGGCCACCTTTTTCGAAGTATCTCAACCATAGTTCTAAATCGCGGTATCGGATAACGTAACGGTATCGATCGCAGAGTATCGGTATCGGTAGTATCGACCGGTACGTATCGGGTACCGGGCGTCGCGGCTGTGAAATTTCAAAAATCATTACCAATCCTTTTAAAACTCAATTTTATGCATTTTTTTTGACTCTTTTAGCCTTAATTTATTACATTTTAATCAAAATTAGGATGGAAATTGAAGAAAGAAAGGGAAAAGAAAAAAAAAATGTAGCATATGCGTAAGTTATAATAGGTAAATTTATTATTCAATAAATCTTATGATAATTAATGATGTTATTCATCAAATATTATTAAAAAAATTATTAATTATTAATTTTCAGCTACGGTTTAAAAATTGTCATAAAAAATATCACTAATTATAAATTTCAATGACAATTTAAAAAAATCGTAACAAAAAATATATTAAATTTTAACTTTCAACGATAATTTAAAAAATTCATCATAAAAAATTACTAATGGTATGTTTTAGAGATAGATATAAATTATATACACTACTCAAAAAAAAGTGGCCCCACCGATTTTCCAAATAAACAATTACTCCACTAACGGCCCCACCAATACACCAAAACCGTGTGCTCAATAACCGAGAAGCAACCCATCTGCTCATAAAATGCATACCCACGTGATACAACAATAATTCAAAATTTAAAAATCCACCATACCAGCAAATCTAGCCAGTAAATATGCACTAGGTACAACTTCCCACAAAGCAGCTAGATAGACGTGCAAGCATTACACCTACTCGCAGCCACTACGCGCTTAGGCACACGTGGGTCACCACCAACTTCGTGTCCTAGCACTGCACCATCGTTGATAATACACGAAACAATAAAACACATATACACCAACTTCTGGCTGGAGTTGGCCAACACAGAAGCAGCCTCAGCGCCTGTTTGGTTAAAAGCATTATCGATCAGATTCGAGCATAGCCCAGGTGAAGAAGGGGGGAGAGAGAGAGAGATGGGTTACGTTCTGAGAGTGAGAATGGCGTCGTTCTTCGCCGGTGCCACAGAGGCATCATTTGTGGGTATGTACATCCTCCACCAGGATTACCAGGTTGTTCACCACTCCATCTCTCAACAGGTTCACATACTTCTCTTCTAAATCCATCCTTCCTAATTCCCTCTTCTTCTTTTTTTCTCCTCTTTTTCCATTTATTCAGCGTATTCAGCGTACATCCTCCACCGTATCGGAACTGTATCGCTCACGTATCGGATTCAGGCCGATACGTATCGGGAATCGGCCGCTACGGCCGCGAAATTCATTCTCACCGGTATACCGGTGAGTATCCGACTTGGAGCTTCAATTTTCCGGTACGAGCCGGCCGGTACGGCACGTACCGGCCGATATTTAGAACCTTGATCTCAACACCTTCCGATCAAAAAAAAAAAGTGAAACCACCTGAAAAGGGACATGCACGTCAAGCCAAGATACTTTGAAGATATGAGAAAATACCCTCTGCTATCCAACAAAATTTAATGGGAAAATGCCCTAAATGAAGATCATGACACATTTAGACCACAAACATGACAACAATAAATGCACCTACAGCTTCAAACCATGTTATTATCTATGAGTTAAACATAAGCTGCGTGCTACTCCTAACTATCTAGAATTATCAATTACAGAGAGGAAATAACCAAGGCAGCTAATTTAAAACTAAAAGGCTCTTGTAGTGAGGATAAAAAGGCAGAACTAGAAGAACCAAGATAGAAAAAAAAATTTGAAACGACAAATAAGCATCAATGCCATCTGCAGAAAATAATGCAATTCCACTTTCCAAGCCACAAGTTGTGTGGAGAATGATGTCCTAAGCAGAATATAAACTCCCAATGGATTTAAAGGAAACAAAAATCAAAAATGAATTTCAACAACAATCAATGTTGAGGCGAAAATGAGATAACACTAAGTGCTAGTTGGATCTCAATATCTCATTGAATTTGAAAGAGGTTACAAATGGGAATTTCAATGATGATGTCAGTCAAAACCAAAAGATAATTATATTTAGCAATAAAACATATAAAGGAACAAAGAGTGGAAGTTTAACATAAAGAGTTGGGAAAAACAAAAAGAAAAAGAAACAATAATGCAGATAAAAAGACCCAAGAACAAGGGCATGAACATAAAGAGATATAAATAAGCAATGCGGGATAGTTGTTAAATTGATAGAAGTGAAATAACAACTTGAAAAATGCAAGGGACAAAAACTTTATCATCCTTGGCCTTTAGAAAGTGTGACAAAGGCAAATACAAGAAAAATATTTGAAAACAAGAGTTTAAAGACATTAAATATAAAGAAATTACTGCTTCTCAAACTTCCCAGTTTTTCCCATACTGAACTTCTCCACTTTGAATTTACGTGTAAATGATTGACTACCTACAACATATGTTACAGAAGTGTTGAGGAAATAAATGGCATCGCACCAGTTGCAATACAGATTTGATCTTGGATGTTAAAAAAAAGGAAGAAGAAGAAGAAGAAGAAGAAGAAGAAGAAGAAGAAGAAGAAGAAGAAAACAATAAAAAATAAAACAAAAACAAATGAACTACAAACAACTTGACCAAAATAGAGTTTTATGCAAGAAGAAATTTTACCAACAGATCATTTTTAACACTCCAATCCATCTAAAAGATAATATGAAAATCACGAAAGAACTTTCCAATAAATTAAAGCAAAAAACGAAACTTCACAATTCATCAAACACTTGGTCTTCAAAAATTCTGAGGTGGAAAAAAAAGTTAGGGTGGGTAGCACCTCAACGAAATAAACAAAAATGGTTATTTGGTTAAAGTTCCTAAAGACACCTTAAACAGATGTGCACCATTGTGTATCCATACCTAAACCGTGAAGGCATTAAAAGTAACAATTCAAGAAGAAATAAAAAAAAAAAAAAAAAAAAAAAAAAAAAAAACAGAGATCATTTTTGCTGAATTTACAATCAGACCAATTGATAACCAACTTTGATGATGAACTTCAAACAAATCCATCAATAAACACAACATATAAGCTCATATGTATCCTGATTCGATCATATTCAAACAGTCCAAAATTCATTTCCACAGCAAAGAATCAATCATATGCTTCAAAACTCATCAGATCTACCGATCACAAATCGATCAATCGAGACTAATATATACAAATATACGAATATACAGAGATTTGACTGTAACTTTGAAGAACCGAAGATAAGAAGAAGAAAAATGTAGTGACCCTCATTCCCGCCTTAACCTTGTACATGAGCAATTGCATGAACTTGTTTTGCTAAGCTTGCATTAGTGAACTTTGACTTGTTTAACCTAGAGTGTGATCCTTGTCTTGCTTTACACTTATGTGAAATTGTTTGTTAGTCTTGTTCCCTCTTGGTGAGTCTAGCCGAGGTCGTCGTAAGCCGAGGTAAAACCCTTGAACCTCTCGCACCTAGGATCACTTTGGAATCATTTCGGTTGACCTCCATCTTCACCCCGGCATATTGGCCGAGGTGTGTTTTGTCTAGGCCGGAACGCTATCCTTGCACCCAGTGGTCTTGTTTCTGGACGGGTACGACCTAGACCGAGGTGTGGCACATCTAGGCTGAGGTGTGGCACAGCTAGGCCAAGTGTTGTCCTTCCTAGCCGACATCACTGATACCTTGTCGTCGGAGTCGATGATTTCACCTGATGTCGTCACCTTGCCAGAAAGCCCATACCGTCTTACTTGTAGAACACCCTTTGTCATGTTCTTGTCTTGTCTGTCAGCCACCTTTTGTAGGAAACCCAACCAGCCATTGCCACGTGTCCCAGCTGAGGATTGAGTCTGAAATAAATCGAGAGAACCCATTATTTTGTATCATATCCTGGCTGTTAGAGAGAGAAACTCTAAGTAGAAGAAGAAGTTTTAGTGTGAGAAAGAGAGGACTTTCGAGCTTGATTCCTAGAGATCAAACCGTTAGATTCGCGTCTTGAGGTTAGATTCTTGATCTGCTCTTGTGATTCTTTATGTCCATCTAGCTGCATTGCACGATCTAGCATGATTCATGAGCCATGCATTGATTTTAAAGATTGGTTTTAGACAGAGAAATGGTGTTCTTGGGCTCTTGAAGAAAAGTCGTGTTTTGATCCAAAAACTTACACCAAGCTCCGTGTTTTTGTGTTTGTTTTCATGAAATCTTTAAGTACGGGTACCCAGGTTCATGTTTTCGAACTCATTTCATGAAAACCCAGATTTCGTAATAACAAGTTTGATCTTTGCATTCATCTTCGTCATGTTCATATTCTTTAAGAGGGAAACCCAGATTTTCCCAGACTTCTTTCCCTTGAGTATGTCGTCGGGAACGCACCTCGGCCAAGGGGTGTGTGACCTCGGCCTAGGCCTGGTTGGTACCCAGCTTGTTTTCCAAAGTGTGAAGCAGTGCCTTGTTTTGGTTTGTCTTAGTTTTAATGAATGCCGAGATCATTACGTTTCATATCCATCTTTGAGTATCTCTTCTCGTCTTCTTGAAATGCATTCAATGGGAATTATTATGTGCTTGTAGGCCTTGGATCCTTGCCTGAAACCTCCACACCCGAAGAACTATATGAGTGGTATTTTTAATAAAGTTATATTATAAAGTTTTGATAAAAGCCTTGTTTCATTTGTTTGGAAAAGTATTTGATCATGAATGATTATTCCCAGTTTTGTATTAAAGGCCATATTTGCTTGATGACATTCTTCTTGAAAGTCCTTAGTGTCGGGGACTATAATGCAACGATACCCTTGTCTTGAAAGTCCTTAGTGTCGGGGACTATAATGCAACGATACCCTTGTTTTGCCACTGACGGTTTTCCGTGTGGGCTTACTCGGAATGTCATCCTTTATATTGTATTGATGCTAGTAAGCATCCCTTGATTTTGTATATGATATGCTATGTACTGTTCGAAAAGAGAATCTTGAATATCATTCACTGAGTATCCAAGCTCACCCTCTCTATGTATATATGTAGGTGACGAGCTAGAAGGCGGTGACGCGTAGACGTATTTGCCAATGTGTTTTTGGATTCATGTTTTGCGCCATCTTGAAGATCATGCTTCTCGACTTTACATGTTATTTCTTTTGTATATGTCGGCCTGAGAAGCCTTTTGGTCAAGATGTAAAAATGTACCTTATTTTAATCGTATTCAAGTTGTAAGGCTATGTTTAATGTATGGCATTCCATTTAACCTATGCACGGCTCTTATGGACTAGCTAGTTTAAAATTTATTGCTTCCGTACTTGCTAGCCCCATATGTAATGCTCTGTTTGTGTGTGAATTTTGGAAAGCTGGCCTTCGGTAATCTCGGACTACTGGCCATCATGGCACCATTCTACTAGGGGCGGAATGGGGTCGTGACAGATTGGTATCAGAGCACAAGTTTCCTCATAGTACGTTATTCACACACTTTGAGTCCTAAAGAGCATAGGATGTCCCCTAGAATGGTTTTAGGATTTGCATCATATTGCTTGCTACTTGATAAGGTGTGCATCATCTCGGCATGATTATTTGTTACTTGCATACATGCCGTTTGTTTAATTGTTTCAAAATCATATTTTGCATACTCTTAGCAACATTAGAAGGGGTAGACCACCGGTTGGACGAGATTATGACGAGGACAGATTGGATAGGTTGGAAAGGTTGGTTGAAGGTTCGCGAACTGAGACAACCTAGGCCACAGGATACTAGTACTACATCTAACCAGGCCGAGCAGACAAACGGCCGACATGCAATTCCACCTCCACCTCCTCCAGCGCCGCAAGTGCCCCCGCAGCAAGCTTTATATGGGGACGGTACCATAGCCCTGATCAGAGAATTCAAGAAGATGAAGCCGCCGCAATTCCAAGGGGGTATAGAACCGATGAAGGCCGAGGCATGGGTTTTGGAAATCGAGAAGTTGTTTGAAATTTTTCCCAGTACCGACGCTCAGAAGGTATCGCTGGTAACATTCACATTGGATGACGACGCTCGCAGATGGTGGATGATGGTCCGAGAAGATAACCCGGGCTTGACTTGGGCCAGATTCTTGGAGTTGTTCTACAACAAACATTTTCCCCTTAGCGTTCGAGATCGAAAGACCACAGAGTTCCAGAACTTGACACAAGGTAACAAAACCGTGGCAGAATACGACCGTGCTTTCACGGATCTGGCAAGATATGCACCTCACATGGTTAATGATGAGTATAGGAAGGCCAGGAAGTTTGAAAGTGGACTTCGCGGACCGATACAGGATCGAGTCAACATGCTCAACATGCTGACATACACCGGAGTATTAGACAAGGCCATTCTCGGAAGCTAATTTAAACCGGTACCAGAGTTCAGGGGAGAGTCAGAGGAAGAGGCAGAATCACGATAATCGCCGAGTTCAGTTCAACACCAAGAAGAAGGCAAATGCGGGCAGTTCCAGCAACTCAGACCAGGAGGGTAATGTCAAGCCGACGTGTGCGAGTTGTGGGAAGACACATTTTGGGGTCTATCGTTGGGCAACAGGGGCTTGCTACGAGTGTGGCGAGATGGGTCATCGCGTGAAAGACTGCCCGAAGGCAAAGACTGACGACGGGAAGAGGAATGGAAGCACCTCGGGCTCTGCACAGAAAAGCAACGTCGGAAGGACACAGGCGAGGCATGGCAGAGTTTTTGCATTAGTGCCAGGAGACACCCAGAGTGCTGGGGCAGTAGTGTCAGGTATCCTCCCAATTTGTTCTCAAGATGCATACATATTGATTGATTCGGGTTCTACACATTCATTTGTGTCTGCCAAGTTTGCCGAGAAGTTAAATAGAGAACTAGAACCCCTTGATTATGTGTTGTTTGTGTCTGCTCCATCTGGGAGAAATATGACTGTTGCATCCATCTATAGGGCGCGTGTTGTTGTAATTGAAGGAGTAGAAGTATTGGTTGATTTGATGCCATTGAGTATAACTCACTTTGATGTTATTTTGGGAATGGATTGGTTAGTAGCGAATCATGCATCCATTAATTGTGTTTCTAAGAGTGTCACGTTGAAACCCCCAAACAAAGCCGAGGTCACATTTCGGGGCAAGGGAGTAATACCCCCACCATACTTAATCTCCTCCATGAAAGCCTATAAACTGATCCAAAAAGGGTGCCCAGGTTATTTGTGTAGTATACTAAGTGACTTGAACGGAAGTGTTGAATTAGCCGACATACCAGTTGTTAAGGACTTCCCCGACGTCTTTCCAAAAGACTTGCCTGGCCACTTAATCGATAGAGGAGTAGAGTTTACTGTCGACGTTTTGTCGGGAACCCAACCTATCTCCAAAACACCCTATAGAATGGCCCCAGCCGAACTTAAAGAATTGAAACTTCAATTACAAGAATTGCTGGATAAAGGATTTATTAGGCCAAGCACTTCACCATGGGGAGCACCAGTTCTATTTGTTAAAAAGAAGGATGGTACACTTCGCCTTTGCATCGACTACCGTGAACTGAACAAGGTGACCATTAAAAACAAGTATCCATTGCCGAGGATCGACGATTTACTCGATCAACTACAAGGAGCACGAGTCTTTTCCAAGATCGACCTCAGGTCGGGCTACCATCAGCTCAAAGTTAAAGCCGAGGATGTTGAGAAGACTGCTTTCCGGACAAGATATGGCCACTACGAATTCTTAGTAATGCCCTTCGGAGTGACCAATGCTCCTGCAGCATTCATGGATTTGATGAACAGAGTTTTTAAGCCGTACCTAGATGAGTTTGTGGTTGTTTTCATCGACGATATACTGATCTACTCCAAGAGTGGTAATGAGCATGAGAACCACTTGAGACTAGCCTTACAAGTTTTCAGGGACGGAAAGTTGTACGCCAAGTATAGTAAGTGCGAGTTTTGGCTTTCCAGCATCTCATTTCTGGGCCATGTGATTAACGAAGAAGGAATCTCTGTTGATCCGAGTAAAATTGAAGCTATTGTGGATTGGCCGACACCGACCAACGTGTCCGAGGTTCGTAGTTTTCTGGGTTTGGCCGGCTATTACAGAAAATTTGTGAAGGATTTCTCAAGGATCGCAGTGCCGTTAACACAACTAACTCAGAAGGGAGTGGCGTATGAATGGACCGAAGATAGAGAGCCAGCTTTTCAGGAATTAAAGACGAGGTTGGTGTCAGCACCGATACTTGCACTACCGTCAGATAAGGAAGAATTCCAGATTTATAGTGATGCCTCACATAAGGGTTTGGGCTGTGTGTTAATGCAAGGGGGTAAAGTTATAGCTTATGCATCTCGTCAGTTGAAGCCCCACGAAAAGAATTACCCTACCCACGATTTGGAACTGGCAGCCGTGGTTTTCGCTTTAAAGATTTGGCGTCATTACTTGTATGGAGCTTCATGCCAAGTTTTCACAGATCATAAAAGCCTGAAGTACTTGTTCACTCAGAAGGAATTGAATATGAGACAGAGAAGATGGCTTGAACTATTGAAGGACTATGACATGCAGATTCAGTATCATCCAGGTAAGGCAAACTCCGTAGCCGACGCGTTGAGCAGGAAGTTAGCTGGGAATTTGGCATGCCTGGCAATGATTTCAGTGGAGCCAACCATTATTGAGGAAGTGAAGGCCAAACAGATGGAGGATAAGTTCCTCAAGAGAGTAATTGATGAATTCACCGCCAAGCCGAGGCCGGGTTACACCATTGAAAATCAAGTACTCAAGTTTGAAGGAAGATTGTGCGTGGCCGACGTCCCGGAATTGAAAAGGAAGATTCTACAGGAAGCCCATAACTCCAAATTTGCCATCCATCCAGGAAGCACTAAGATGTATCAAGATGTGAAGCGGACTTTTTGGTGGCCAAATATGAAAAGAGAAATAGCCGAGTTTGTATTCCAGTGTCTGTGTTGTCAACAAGTGAAAGCAGAACACCAGAGGCCAGCGGGACTTCTTCAACCCTTGTCAATTCCTGAGTGGAAATGGGAACACATCTCCATGGATTTCGTGGTTGGGTTACCGAGGACGCAAAAAGGTATGGATTCGATTTGGGTCATAGTGGATAGGTTAACCAAGTCAGCACATTTCTTGCCTGTTAAAACTACATTTAATGCCGATCAACTTGCTTCGTTGTATATGGCCAAGATTGTGAGACTTCATGGTGTGCCGATGTCCATCGTGTCAGACCGAGATCCGAAGTTCGTTTCTAGATTTTAACAGAGTCTACAGAGAGCCTTGGGAACCGAGTTGAGTTTTAGCACAGCATTCCACCCCCAGACAGATGGACAAACGGAAAGGATAATCCAGACTCTTGAAGATATGCTCAGATTGTGTGTATTGGATTTCAAGGGAGGTTGGGAGTCGCATCTACCATTAGTAGAATTCGCATATAACAACAGTTACCAAGCCAGCATTGGCATGGCGCCGTATGAAGCTTTATATGGAAGGGAATGCAGATCGCCGATATGTTGGACTGAAGTGGGGGACAAAGCTTTGATTGGGCCCGAGTTAATTCAAATGACAACTGAGAAGATTAAGCTCATCCAGCAGAGGATTAGGACCGCACAGAGTCGACAGAAGAGTTATGCCGACCAGAGGAGAAGGGAGTTAGAATTTGAGGTTGGGGACCATGTATTTTTGAAAATCTCGCCGATAACAGGAGTTTCAAGATTTGGGAAGAAAGGGAAACTAGCACCCCGATATGTTGGACCATTTGAGATTCTTGAGAAGATTAACCCCGTTGCCTATAGACTTGCTCTACCACCAGAATTAAGCCGAGTCCACAACGTGTTTCATGTTTCGATGTTGAGGAAGTATGTTCGAGACCCACTACATGTAATTGATCATTACGAGATTGTGGTTAATGAAGATCTAGGCTACGAGGAGAAACCGATGAGAATTATTGACAGACAAGTGAGACAGTTGAGGAACAAGTCGATACCGATGGTAAAGATTGAATGGAAGGAGCATTATGGCAGAGAGGCTACCTGGGAAAAGGAAGAAGAAGTGAGAATCCGTTATCCGGAGTTATTCATAGGACAAGGTAACTTAAGTTTGGGGACCAAACTTCTTTAAGGAGGGTAGACTGTAGTGACCCTCATTCCCGCCTCAACCTTGTACATGAGCAATTGCATGAACTTGTTTTGCTAAGCTTGCATTAGTGAACTTTGACTTGTTTAACCTAGAGTGTGATCCTTGTCTTGCTTTACACTTATGTGAAATTGTTTGTTAGTCTTGTTCCCTCTTGGTGAGTCTAGCCGAGGTCGTCGTAAGCCGAGGTAAAACCCTTGAACCTCTTGCACCTAGGATCACTTTGGAATCATTTCAGTTGACCTCCATCTTCACCCCGGCATATTGGCCGAGGTGTGTTTTGTCTAGGCCGGAACGCTATCCTTGCACCCAGTGGTCTTGTTTCTGGACGGGTACGACCTAGACCGAGGTGTGGCACAGCTAGGCCAAGTGTTATCCTTCCAAGCCGTGATCACTGATACCTTGTCGTCGGAGTCGATGATTTCACCTGATGTCGTTACCGTGCCAGAAAGCCCATACCGTCTTACTTGTAGAACACCCTTTGTCATGTTCTTGTCTTGTCTGTCAGCCACCTTTTGTAGGAAACCCAACCAGCCATTGCCACGTGTCCCAGCTGAGGATTGAGTCTGAAATAAATCGAGAGAACCCATTATTTTGTATCATATCCTTGCTGTTAGAGAGAGAAACTCTAAGTAGAAGAAGAAGTTTTAGTGTGAGAAAGAGAGGACTTTCGAGCTTGATTCCTAGAGATCAAACCGTTAGATTCGCGTCTCGAGGTTAGATTCTTGATCTGCTCTTGTGATTCTTTATGTCCATCTAGCTGCATTGCACAATCTAGCATGATTCATGAGCCATGCATTGATTTTAAAGATTGGTTTTAGAAAGAGAAATGGTGTTCTTGGGCTCTTGAAGAAAAGTCGTGTTTTGATCCAAAAACTTACACCAAGCTCCGTGTTTTTGTGTTTGTTTTCATGAAATCTTTAAGTACGGGTACCCAGGTTCATGTTTTCGAACTCATTTCATGAAAACCCAGATTTCGTAATAACAAGTTTGATCTTTGCATTCATCTTCGTCATGTTCATATTCTTTAAGAGGGAAACCCAGATTTTCCCAGACTTCTTTCCCTTGAGTATGTCGTCGAGAACGCACCTCGGCCAAGGGGTGTGTGACCTCGGCCTAGGCCTGGTTGGTACCCAGCTTGTTTTCCGAAGTGTGAAGCAGTGCCTTGTTTTGGTTTGTCTTAGTTTTAATGAATGCCGAGATCATTACGTTTCATATCTATCTTTGAGTATCTCTTCTCGTCTTCTTGAAATGCATTCAATGGGAATTATTATGTGCTTGTAGGCCTTGGATCCTTGCCTGAAACCTCCACACCCGAAGAACTATGTGAGTGGTATTTTTAATAAAGTTATATTATAAAGTTTTGATAAAAGCCTTGTTTCATTTGTTTGGAAAAGTATTTGATCATGAATGATTATTCCCAGTTTTGTATTAAAGGCCATATTTGCTTGATGACATTCTTCTTGAAAGTCCTTAGTGTCGGGGACTATAATGCAACGATACCCTTGTCTTGAAAGTCCTTAGTGTCGGGGACTATAATGCAACGATACCCTTGTCTTGAAAGTCCTTAGTGTCGGGGACTATAATGCAACGATACCCTTGTTTTGCCACTGACGGTTTTCCGCGTGGGCTTACTCGGAATGTCATCCTTTATATTGTATTGATGCTAGTAAGCATCCCTTGATTTTGTATATGATATGCTATGTACTGTTCGAAAAGAGAATCTTGAATATCATTCACTGAGTATCCAAGCTCACCCTCTCTATGTATATATGTAGGTGACGAGCTAGAAGGCGGTGACGCCTAGACGTATTTGCCGATGTGTTTTTGGATTCATGTTTTGCGCCATCTTGAAGATCATGCTTCTCGGCTTTACATGTTATTTCTTTTGTATATGTCGGCCTGAGAAGCCTTTTGGTCAAGATGTAAAAATGTACCTTATTTTAATAGTATTCAAGTTGTAAGGCTATGTTTAATGTATGGCATTCCATTTAACCTATGCACGGCTCTTATGGACTAGCTAGTTTAAAATTTATTGCTTCCGTACTTGCTAGCCCCATATGTAATGCTCTGTTTGTGTGTGAATTTTGGAAAGCTGGCCTTCGGTAATCTCGGACTACTGGCCATCATGGCACCATTCTACTGGGGGCAGAATGGGGTCGTGACAAAAAATATCTGACTTTTGATCAAAACCTACCTCAAAGGCCCGATCGATCGAGGCAATTCTCGCAGAACATACCTTAAACAAACTACAATGAAGAGAGCTCGAGAGCATGCACGCCGAGAGAGAGAAGGGGGGTTTGGGGGCCAATTCCCTGACTGTGACATTCTCATTATTTTAGTCCCACTCTAGGGTGTGCTTTCTATTTTATTCCCAATATAGGGTGAAACGGTTTTGCTAAACCCGTTTTCTTGCTAAACCTGTGGGTTCGTTGGCTTAACCCTACAGGATGTGTAGGGAGTTGGTATTTTGGCTTGGTTATTATGTATATTCAGTTGTATAGGCTGTTTAGGCTCTTGGTTATGTGGACATTACTTTGCTATGGTGGAATATCCAAATCTTTCCTAGGCAAGGTCGTTTTGCAGGCATAAGTTTGTGTGGTTAGTAGTTTTTTTGGTCCCTTTCTTGTTCATCTTCCCTATTGCAGGTGTTGATATGGTTGGTGAACAGGCTGTTTGGGTTTCTTGTTTGTTTATCTGTTAGGTTAGTTAGCTCCGTCCTTGTTTAGTTTTGCTAGGGCCTAGGTATGCCCCTTGTATTTATGTAAATTCTTTGTTTTATTTTACGACTTACTCACCCAAAAAAAAACCCCCGTTTTCTTTAAAAACGGCTTTTCCAATGCCGTTTTTTATGAATAAAAAAATAATAGAATTTTTCATCATAAAAACGACTTTAGAAAAACCATTTTTACTTAACGTGTAATTAATTTTGAGTTTATAGAAAACGGTTTTCGTAAAACCATTTTTATTTTTATTTTTAAAAAAAATTCCCAATTTGTAAATATTGTTTGCCTAAAAATAATTTTACCATAAAACGATTTTGAAAAGCCTTATTAGAAAACGGTTTTCAGAAAGCCGTTTTATTATTAACAAAATCTATTTCATTTTCCCTTTGAACTTACGAAAGCCGTTTTATGATATCCAACACAACACAGTTGCGATTCTCACTCAGCCGAACTCCGAAGGGAAGACCGACGACGAAGAGGAAGCAAATGAACAACGGCTAACAGTACACCACGGGCAAAACGAGAAAGACCTTCAGCAAACACCCACATTCAGGTTTGTATCACATAAATGAGGGTTTTCATTTCAGATTTGGGATTTTAAATTTCGAAATTAGGGATTGCTGAAACTAGGGTATTGAAAAGGTACAAATTTTGTTATTCGTAAGATATAGTTTACAATTTTTTGTATCTCAGTTCACTTTTCTGTATCTCAATTCACTCCTTTTTTGTTTATGATATAGTTTACAATTTTATTTTCTAATTGTATTGATTAAACATTTTCATGTAAGCTCAATTACATGGAAGGGAATAAAATTTCAGATAAAAGATATAGATGCATTTGTCGTCTTTTACATGTAAATGTGTACTATTTACTTCGACATTCTAGCTTTGTTATGCACTGTATATGTGAATTGGTCCTTTTGTTTTGGTTCTTTCTCTGTCTTGTAGTGAATTCTTTTTTAATTGGTTTCTTGCCTGAGTATCAGGATGCACCCATAATTGTCTTCAATGATTTGGAGGCACTTCTGCTGATAAATTCTCAACTTGTATAATTCATTTACAGTCTGGTCATCTTCTGTATCTGTTGTTTGACTCCTCTCTCTAAATTTAGGATGATGGTTTTGTCATTATTCTGCAACACACAAATTTGGTTTCACAATAAGCTTCTTGATCCCCAATGTAAACCATTTTTCATTTTGCAAGGAACAAAGTGAAGTATGTTTTTGTGCTGTGAGATGGGCTAAATCCTTATTTGAGTTTTTGCAACATTGTCGAAGCTGAATTATTTGTATGCTTGGGGCTGCAGATACTACGTTGGATATAAGGTATCTTGGTCTTTCATACTTTATGCTTTACATTTGCTATAGTAAGTAGCTATTTTTTTTGTCATCATTTTGTGCATTAGTTTTTCAGTGTATTGATGTTTCTTATAATGGTAAGCCCTTTATCTATGATTGTTAACATAATTGTTATGATCAGTTTTTTTTTTTTTTGTCCATTATTTTTTGCTTTTTGTTAATTTTGGCCAGTACTTTGTTCGGTGGTACTGTAGGGGTGACCATATGTAATGTCAAACTTGGGTTATAAATTGATGTTAAAGAAATCAACTGTTGTTATTAAAATGAGATAATTTTCCTGTCTTCTTTAATAGGATCAAAATTTCGTTTCAGTACGTTCTTTCAGTTAGGTAGGAAATGAAAATAGAATTGGAAACTTTTTCAAACGTTTCGAAAACATGAGAAATAACAAAAGGATTTGAAAGTGTATGAAAATATTTGGAAACAAAAACAAAAACTTTTATTGATGTTAATAAATTCTCAATAGTTAATTACTTGAACATGTTGAGTGTTATGAATGCTTAGTTGGATAAAGGGGTTTTCCATTTTAAGATAAATATATTAAAAGAAATTACGAAATTCTTGTAATAGTAGGGATGGAAAAATAAACAATCGGTGCATTGCTCCTTCATGTTTTCTAGACTACGAGCACAATTGGTAGCTGATTTGTTATCACAATAAAACCTCAAAAAATCTTTTTTGGTTGGTCTTAATTCTTGTGGTGATTTTTAGTCAAAAGAAGTTCAAAGGGTCTATGTGTCATTGATTTGCACTTGACCTGGCATCTGTTTGACTGGCATTTACTTTACCAAGTTGCAAAGATAACCTCTTTATCAATGTAATTAGCCCAATCAAACAGAGTTAAGAAAACAAATGTTTATTCAACAATCCTCAGAGCCTTTTCTAAATTTAGGTGTTGTAACTCCATGTGTGAATTGATTATCTGTAGCTACATGAATCTATTAGATTAGCGATTGACCCAAAAGCTTAATGTGTTTATGTTTTCAGAAGGCAAGATACTTTTTATTCTTCATGGAAAGTTGGAATTTGAATATTTTATACTATTGTTTCAGACTGAACAATTGTGGGCATGGTAGTTTAGAGTTTGAACTTGTGAACAATTTAGGATTTTCCTGTTGGAAGCTCTTAGGTTATTATAGTATGAAAAATTAGGGCTTGTAAAATTAGGTTCTTATATTATGACGAATTAGTTTAGTAGAGTTTTTCTGTATCAAAGGCCTATTGGTTATAATGTCATACATGGATGGTTCAATACATGAAGATGAAATGAGAAATTATGGCACGCATAGTGAGGCTATGGGAAGAGTTCTTACAGTATGCTCATGCAATTTCGTAGAATGTGAAATTAAAAAAAGCAAAGTCTGAAAGCAACTACACCCGAAACACATGACGAAAACGGGTTTGATCAACCTGAACAAAATGTCAATTAAAGATACGGAAAGGTTCTTTCAAAGCATCTGAAAACACCCACCCATGAAAGCCCCCAAAAAAGAGTTTTAATTGAAAAAATTGTTAAAAATAATAATAATACCAAAGGGAAAGCATAACAACATAAAACAAAGAGAAAAGGAAAACATAAGCTCGTAAGAAGGGATGAAGAAATCATCACAAATCACAACAAAAGAATTCAAATGTTAATTCATGATAATTGGAGAAATGATCCCACACATGGTTTTTTATTTAAATGTACAAATAGATAATCCTTCTAAATAATACAAGAAATATAAGTCATATAGGATGCTATTATGTATGGAGCAAATAACTTTTATTTCCATGTTCACGTCGATATGCCACTTAAATATTTTGTAATACCAAAAGGCCCATGTCTAAAGGCACTCATGTGTAATATATGTGGTGTTTGCGCTCAAATGTGCTTACTTTATTATTTTGAAATAATTGAGTTACTTTGAATGCAAAGTTTAGGTATGGAAGTTGTGAGCATTATGTTCTATTGGGGTGGAAAGATTTTGCGAAATCGCGATGAAGGTGTGTCATATTGCACCGAACCTTAGGGGTCGTATAATGTGCATAGGGGGATAACATTGGGCCAGTGGGAGGCTATGATGGTGCCGAAGGTTGGTACGCATGGGGAAATAATGCGATTAAAGTTTAAATGTAGACTCCCATGTCGAGGGAAGTATAGATTGCTGCCAATCAAAGATAATGAGACCTTAAGTAATGTCTTAGAGCTTCCACATAAATTAGGTCCTGATTATTTTTTGGAAATCTATGTGGAGAAAGAGAGCAGTTTTGGTGGCACAGAGATGCCAATTCCGGTGGACAGGACATTCACTCAAATGTTGACCCAATCGTAATCCCCTGACAATGCACTTATACAGTTTGCACACATGTTCCCTGAAGATTATCCTCCATTCAATCATTCTCAGAGATACAATTAATTAAATGCATCAAAGAACGTAGATGGTTATTACAGTGCCGGAGCAGGTCCAAGTGCTCCGACATTGTATAATTCGATGGTTGTTACGACCCCATATCCCCACTGGAATGAATAATGTCCACCGGTTTGTAATGTTCAACGTACAACGGAGACGATTGTCCAAAATTATGCATCATCTGATGATACAGTGCCATTTTTTGACGAGGTTGGAGTAAGTGATAAAGATTCCGTGGAAGATGTGGATGGCGCATGGGGAGGTGAAGACAATGACTTCGGTGATGACGAAGTTGGAGGGCATCATGATATGCAAGAGGTACACCCAAATGTCCATATCCCTTTCTACCATAATTTGCATTTTGACAATGATGGTTCCATCACTAGCCGTGATGTTGTCGAACGTTGGCCATTATGGGACTTCAAAACTGCTCATTTGGAGAAAGGAATGATATTTACTGATAAGAAAACACTAGTGCACGCTGTTCAGTTGTATAACCTGAAGCGCAATCGAGAATACAAGGTCGTAGAATCCAAAGGAAACAATTGGGTGGTCGAGTGCAAGCACGATTGCAACTGGAGGGTTCGGGCAACGAAGTTGAAAAGTGAAGATTTCTTTCAAATTAGAAGGTTTGAAGCACTGCATCAGTGTGTGTACCCTAGAATGAATAGGGACAATTGCAACCTCAAGTCCGAGGTCATTGCTCATTTCATCAAGGCACAAATTGTGGTAAGTGACATGTCAGATTATTATTTTTAGGATTTCATTATGACTGTAACATATTCAAATATAATTTGTATTTGCAAATATCACCAGAATTGCCTATTGCTACCATAATTGAGGTCGTGAATGAGAAGTTTCAGTTCACTATATCATATAAGAAAGCATGGCTTGCAAGGACGAAGGCAGTTGCAATGGTGTTTGGTGACTGGGACGAGTTGTACCGAAGGTTGCCTAGATATATGGTTGCATTGCAGGCATTCAATCCAGGCACAGTTGTCATGTGGGACATGATTCCGAATTTGCACTCTACCTCAATCAAAACTGAAATGTACATGAACTATGTGTTCTGGGCATTTAAACCTGCAATAGAAGGCTTCAAGTATTGTCGTCCAATGATATGCATTGACGGCACACACTTGTATGGGAAATACAAAGGGAAGATTGTTGCGGCCACTGCAGTGACTGCTGCGGACAAGATTGTACCTCTTGCCTTTGCCGTTGTTGACAAGGAGATGATCGAGAGTTGGGGTTGGTTCATTACTCTGCTTAGGCGACATGTGTGCCGTGATCGAGAGGGGGTGACATTGATATCCAATCGACACACAGCTTTGCTTAGTGTCGTGTCAAGAATTTGGGACAATCCAGCAGTTTAACCAAGAGGGTACCATAGGTATTGCTTGCGACACATATGTAGCAATTTCAATGACAGATTCGGCAATACAGTAGTGAAGGATCTTGTGTGGAGAGCTGGTTCTGCATGGCACGTGCGGAAGTTTAACAAGATTATGGACGATATCTACAAGCTCGAGAAGAATGCTAAACGGTGGTTTAGTCGGATGAACCCTATTCATTGGACATTGTGCCATAATGGTGGTTGTCGTTGGGGCATATTGACGACAAACCATATAGAGGGCTTCAATGGTATACTGAAAGGTGCACGTAGTGTTCCCATTACAGCATCAGTTGAGATAACTTTTTATCAGCTCGTCAAATATTTTGACGAGAGTAGGACCATTACTGAAAATGCGAGTAATCGGGGTCACTTGTACACGACTAATGTTCAACGATGGATTGATGAGTACCAAGCTCAAGCTAATGTGCATATGTTGGTACCGATTAATAGGTAATTTTTATTGGATGCACCGAATTCACTACACATTAACATTTCGCACTCGTCGATCATTGATGTTAGTCTATATTTAAACATATATGCATATTAATCCACGTACATACATTTTTTCTGCAGGGGAATAGGGGAGTATGAGGTGAGGACAGCACCGCATGGGATGGGGGGTGGTGCTCGTCAAATAGTTAGTCTCCGACCACCGAGTTGTTCATGTAGGAAGTACACATTATTTCACTTTCCATGTTCCCACATGCTTACTGTGATAGCAAACTTGGGCGAGGACCCTTTCCTTTCGTTGCACCAGAGTATAGGTTAGAAGTCCACAAGCGTATCTTCGCACAGAAGTTTAGGTCCATGCCGCACGAGCAATATTGGCCTAACGATGATTACCCAACTTTGCTTGCTATTCCAGATCGACAATGTGAAGTTAAAACGGGTCGTCCTCAACATACCCACATCCACAACGAAATGGATACTTCCAGACAAAGTGGATTGCGCCATTGTAGTTTGTGTTTGCAAAGAGGGCATGATAAGAGAAAATGTCCAGCGAGAATCCGATTGATTCGACAGTAGTTTTTTGTCTTGTTTACATATTAGTTCCACGCTACTTTCTTTGAATTGGAGTCAATGTAATATTCAATGAATCAGTATTCAGTAAATTGATAATGTATTTACGACTTCAATTACTGATGACATAGATTTGGTCAAATGTGGCAAATCTCTTCAATTGCTTTAGTTGTTGCAAGTGCCATTTGTGCACTGGATTGTGCAGACTTTGGTGCGTTGATGGTCAATTGTGTCCTGACCTCGATGGACACCAGTTTATCTAATGTTAGAAAAATGAAAATATTGTGAAATAAATTAATAATCACCAATATAAATGCAGTTTATATTCAGTGTTTTGCCACATTTTGTTATGTGGGAAACTATTTTTGTTTTTTTCAACATCCATTACGTGCTTGAAGGCCATTTTATGAATTCAATCATTTCTCAGACATTTACTACATATTGGTATATCCTTAGTTCTTGTAAAAAGTTTGACTAATGTATTTCAAATCTACTTAAAACCCTCTTCAAACCTTCATACTTCTTTCCTGCACAAATGACAACTCCTTTAAAGTGAAAGCACATTTTTTCATGTCATACAGTTTGACATGACAACACGATGACAATAACTTTAATCACATAGGTACCATGTGAACCTTATCTCCTATGACAATAATGTCAAATGAATTACTAATCACCAATATAAATGCATGTCATATTCAATGCGTTGCCACATTTTGTTAGGTGGTGAATTGTTTTTTTAGTTTCCAAAACTTCATTATGTGAGGGAAGGCCATTTTATCAATTCAATCATGTGTCTTAAATTTAGTACATATTGGTAAATGCTTAGTTGTTTTAAAAAGTTTGAGTAGTGGATTTGAAATCTACTTAAAGCATGGGTTTTCATGTCATAAAGCTTGACGTGACAACGCGCTGACAATATCTTTAAACTCACAGGTACCATGTGTACCTTATCTCCTATCACAATAATGTGAAATGAATTACTAATCAGCAATATAAATGCATGTAATATTCAATGCGTAGCCACATTTTGTTAGGTGGTGAATTGTTTTTTAGTTATCAAAAAATTCATTACGTGACGGAAGCCCATTTTTCCAGGCAAGAAATTTCTCTTAAATTTAGTACATATTGGTAAATGATTAGTTTTAAAAAGTTTTTATATGTGAATTTCAAATCTCCTAAAAACCCTCGTCAGCTATATGGATTTGAAATCTATTGAATTGACAAGTCGAATTGACATCTCCTAATGACATGAAAGCACGTTTTTTCATGTCATAAACGTTTACGTGACAATGGTCGTCCAATTACTTTAAACACACAAGTACCATCATGACATCAACTGAAAGCACGTTTTTTCATGTTATAAAGGTTGACGTGACAACGCTCTTCCAATTACTTTACACACACAGGTACCATGATGCCATAAATTGAAAGTACGTTTTTTCATGTCATACAGGTTGACGTGACAACACTCGTCCAATTACTTTAAACACACAGGTACCATCATCATATAAAGTGAAAGCACGTTTTTTCATGTCATAAAGGTTGACGTGACAACGCTTTTCCAATTACTTTAAACACATAGGTACCATCATGACATAAAGTTAAAGCACGTTTTTTCATGTCATAAAGGCTGACGTGATAACGCTCTTCCACTTACTCTAAACACACAGACATAGTAATCGTGTCCATCTCCATTTTATGTGTTATGCATGTTGGAACTACTGTTCCTAGTCACCGCTATAAGTATCACACCCTAGCAGACCTACATGCTTACACAAAAACCAAGAGATATCATCATGACATATACGGTGGTTGATCTATATTCCGCAATGGGTCGCCATTGGGTTGCAGACGGAGATGAATTTCAATACCCATTAAATCCAAATTTGCGTTACTCACATCACACCATCAATTCCATGAGAGCTGAGTGGGAATTTTGCATAACACGAGCAACCGTTCTTGTTGAGCTATGTCGTGAAGTTCATATTAAATTTCCTCGACGACTAGCCATGCGTATGCCAATTAACACTCCACAGTTGTTGCAAAGGGCATTGCATCGTATTTGCGATGAAGTTAATTGCATGACCCAACGTTTGCAAAGGTCTAAACTTCGGAAGACAGCGAATGAGCGTGCCGAAGATGGCTTAATGGATGATGCGCAACAATATTTCAGTTGAAGCATGGATGCTATGTATCAATTTGACATTAAGATGTCAGATGATAATGATAATGAATGAAATTGTTTCGATGTCTGACGGAACAATTTCTCTTGTAATGGCTTTGTAATGCGTATCCACAAGTTATCAATAAAAGGAGATTTTAAAATGTGAAATTATGACTTGTGTAATGGTTTCACTGAAAATGCACAACATTTTTACAATGCGATAATTGTCAAGATCAGCATATAGCATATGCCCCTTCCGATGGCCCTTGTTAATGTTTAGCATTTTATTTTATGACTTACATCTATAATTGACAGATTAAATGGGTCTATACTTTCAAATAAAATGTGGCTATCCAACTGATTGCATTCGTTTGGTCCCTTTAATGTAAACAATTTTTCTTTGCTTCCCTGAAATTGATTATGGAACATTCTTTCAAAAATAATATACCAACCTAACATTGTCATCCCCCATTGATAATGATGACAATGACTGAACTTGGTTGGATGTATGATGATAAGAGATAAGATACATTGTAATGGCTAGCCACAAGTTACCAATGCAAATACAAAATTTGTAGGCCATGTTTATAGGTGAGTGTACATAAATGTACACTTTTCATAAACTTAAGCTTCATAAAACAGTAACACATAGTGCAACGGATGATTAATAACATAGTTGAACAACAACAATGCAGTGGACGGTTACATAACATAGACCCGATACACACCAACAACATAAAACAGTCACATATACTGAACTGGACGGTTACATGTGTTGAAAATAGACTCGGTACGACATACACACATATTGAACAACAACACTTACACGTTTGATTTGTCATTCCTCATCTAACATGTAGTAGTCAGAGATATATTTTTCATTGTGTAAGACGTGATTTCGCTCGATTATAGTCAATTCTCTGTTGCTTGCTTCCGCCACTTCAGTTGCTAGTTCAAGCATGAAATGGCGACATCTCCGCAGCAACATCTGTTGTTCTCCTTTTGAATTCTGCTAACTGCTTCCTCATAGTCACCCACATTTCATTTAGGCATGCTCAATGAACGATGATGAGGTACCGGTGCCCCTAAGTTACGTAGATCATTAAACAAGCTCTCTTGCTCCGTTACCCTGAATGCTCATTCTGCCCGAATACCAGCGTAATAATCCTTTGGATTAGTGTATTTTTTGCTCATGTAGTCATAACTAAATGGAGGTAGCAGCCACACTTTTGGCAGCCTTCGCTGGCGTGAACTGCCTCCACCCCTCGAAGACATTTCTTGTATACAACAAAATGAAAATAAATATATGGGTTGTAAATAACTATTAAGATGGGTTGGAAGATGATCGTAGTTGGGGTACTGCTATTTATAGACACGCAGAGGATATGAAATGGTACCGATAATTGATATTAGGGGTTACTGTGGAAGAACACACTTTTGTGATATTATTTTAACTTTTTCATTTCATGCAATCCTTTCTTTTTGTTTTCCTTAACTTGTTGCAGTTTGTATACCCGTGATATACTGTCAGGTCATATTCTAATTTTGTCAGCATATGTATATACTATTGTCAAACTTCTTGTTATTGGATATCAATTTCATATATGAAAACTTGTGCAGGTCTATGACTCATTTACCAGAGGAGATCCCATTATTGATTCATCAGCATCGAGCCGATACAATATGGTGTTAGTCGGTATGAATTATTTACTTATAATCGATATTTGAATACTACACAAGCACTGTAGTTGTTACATAATATAATGTGAAATTGTAAATGTTAGTCCATGGATCATCCTATTTGGACATTTCAATGGTTTAGACAAATTTCCCCAAGTGCAAATGTTAGTCCATAGAGACAGAACGGAGAAGATTATATTAAATGGATAGCTAGCTTAACCAAAAAAAAAAAAAAAATGGTTAAAAAGTTGATAATCATCAAGTTTAACAATTACCCCAAGTTCACGCTTAGGATGAAATAAACAAATTTTAAATACAATTCCTAAAATAAAAGAAGAAATAAATATCACAAACAATATTCTTTTTTATAGAGGTTGAATTCATAATCTTATATCACAAAATAATACTATATGATCATCAAATCAGAAGTCCTAGTTCATCACCCATTACCTACTCAAAAAACTATTAAATAATCCAATTTTAGCGACTCATAGTACCATTGCAGTGTGGAAAACTAGATCTGCCTACTTCCTTACTTGAAGAACATTATTTCAATTGATAAATTTCAATAAAAAATTTTAAAAATAGGTGGAGTTTGCCCTTTCAAATATAGTTAAGTGTTGTAACAGTGGGAACCACCCGTTGGTTTTTAAAATTTCATAGTAGGAACTGTTTTCACACTATTAACCCACATTGACTTATTTCAATTTTTATGAGACGATTTTCAGTATAATTTACACGAATTGTTTGTAGATTTTTTTTTTTAATTATAATTTGAGAGTTGCATATTGGCCTGTTGGTGTAACTTTTATTTTTAAATAAGTTGAAAAAGTTAATTACCATAATGTTTGAGAAATAATGCTTTCGGCTTCTTTTATATTACTAACCTTTAACTTACAATAAACTGTACCAAATAAACACATTAAAGGGTTCATTTGGGATGTGGGTTGACTTTTTGACTTTTTAACTTTTTGGCTATTTTAGCTTGGGGCTAAAAAGCCTCATTTGGGATATGCTTTTTGGCTCTTATGAAAGAAAAAATGAAATGACTATGGTTTAGATGTAACATTTTGTCTTATTGGCTTTTTAGCCTATTTTGTCTCTTTGACATGCCAAACGAAGGCCCAGGTGTTCATTCCTTGTCTTCTACCTAGTTAATAAAGTGAGTCAACATTATTTCTTGTAAAAATTTTCATCACGTAAGTAGTTGGGAACATTAAATAAATAACACCACATGATACTCTAGGATGACTCAATAATTATCCTTGCTAGCTGGCTAATTATGTAGTACTCTAGGAGAAAAATATGTTGATTCGCTTTTGTTAAATAATTAAGAAGTAATAAATAATTCACTTAATATGTTATGATTTCTCATTTGTCAAAAGTATCACATAAATAATATCATGTGATACTTTAAGAATATCTAATAACAATTGTGGATTATATTTTTCAACAGAGAAGAGAAGACATAGAGAATTTGATTTCGGTTTCATTTGAGAAGAGAGAGAGAGAGAGAGAGAGAGAGAGAGAGAGAGGGAGAGAGAACAGAGAAGACAAGACAAGACAAGACAAGAAAGAAAGAGAAGAGGGAGTGAATATGTTTTATGTTATATTTTCATTGTTAATGAGTAGATGTAGATTTCACAAGTACGGGCATATGGAATCTACCCTGCTAATAAGTGTCCAAGTACCACGTGGTCATAACCCCTCACCAACTATGATAAGATTAGACACAAACTTTGAAAAAATAAAAAATTCCAGATGGTCTACTTGTAATAATCCTTATTACTTACCTACCCACCATGGGGGTTGTATCGATCATTTCAATTGGGGGAAAATGTGAGGTGTTGTTTAATATTAATATTTCTCTCAGGCATAGTCATTTATATAACTATATATATAATTATTATACAAATAAAAGTTCATATTTAGAAGGTTTCATGTCAGTTTTGTACAAAATTATAATGAAGTCCAAAGGCATTTAAAGTGAAATTCAATTCAACAGTGGTTCATTAGTGAAGCATTTTGCCAATTCCGAATAACATAATCTTCTACTTGCTAGCGATTTCTTATTTTATATTTTTACTGTCCTAAAAATTATATAAAATAAGAACACAAAAAATTTCAATTATTGACATAGTGATTATTTAACTTATTTGTTTACTTGAATAACTTTTAACTTATTTCATACTACAACAACTTGCATTAATATAGCTCGAGTGACATTTTTCATTTCAACATAAAGGACTTTAAACTCTTCAAAATATATTCATTATATGTTATATTGGTCTGTAATATTTCATTGTATTCATTTGATCCCCAACTTATTTAATTCTTATCTCAATGATGAAATGACGGCTTAGTTATATTTTACACCCTTCTAATTTAACTGAAAACCACATAAACCCCCATTGCAGTCTACAGTGAAGGGTACAACCCAAGTTCGTTAACAGGTGTACCAAACATTCTAAAACTTATATTAGTTTTGATGGACCCTTTCATTTCTATTTCATGACACTGCAAATTTGTGTCTGTATGTATTTATCTTTGTACATTTACACCACTTACGCACTATGCACCACTAAAATGTTGGCTATCTCACCAACTGTTTCAGTTAATAGAAGATGGGTTCATTATGAAAATTCAATTGTCATTTCAGTAATCAAATGTGTATGTACAAGCATAATGTCTCATACACACAACGTTGTCTTGTGCAGGTGAAAGATCAACCGAAATTGAAATGCCAACGATCTGATTTGGGCATATGGGACACCGCCTTAGACCATAGAGTCCTACGTTGCCTACGGCGTGCGGGGTTCTATGGTGTGTACCGAATCGGACCTATTCGATTGGACCACCATCTCATTACAACTCTCATAGAGAGGTGGCGCATAGAGATGCGCACATTTCATTTCCCTGTCGGAGAGTCCACGGTTACATTACAGGATGTGGCTATTCTATTTGGCCTACCAGTTGACGGAGACGCGGTCACTGGAAAAGACCTAGGAAATAAGTTGGATGATTTGATAGCGCTATGTGTGGAGTTGTTAGGAGCAGCACCTACACAACAATACTTTATAGGATCATCGTTTAAGTTGAAATGGATATTAGAGCATTTCTGCCACCTTCCACATGATGCACCCGATGACACGGTTCATCATTACGCTTGAGCCTATATTATGTGGCTTGTTAGGGGGTGCTCGTCCCCGATAAGTCACAAAATATAGTGAAGATGATGTTTTTCCCACTACTTAGAGACTTTGACCGTATCTAGGAGTACAGCTAGGGTGGTGCCACATTGGCATGTTTGTATAGGATGTTGTGTCGAGTGACTAAGGCTGATACAAAGGAGATGGCTGGGCCACTTGTGTTATTACAAGTGAGTTGCAATGACTTGTAGTTTTATCTCATAGTCTCAACTGCCATGTTTTCTAAAGTGCCTAGTGTAATAAATCAATAATGGCATCAATCATTGTAGGTTTGGGTGTGGAAGAGATTGAGTAGGATCACCCCTAGTCGGAAGTCGAACATTGCTGCTGGCGACCGTGCCATAGGGGAGGGCAACCAGCTGTTACCACTTGGCCCGCGAGCTTGCAGGTGGAGGGTTCCCTTCAGCCTCGAGGTGATATCAACTAATGTCTGTGTCATCTTCCGAGACCAGTTCAACCGCATGATAGAGGGGGAGGTTTGTAATTTGTTCATGTCAATTTACCCATTTTTGTGTTTGTCGACCTCAGGCATACGGATAGATCTCTAAATTATTGCATCGTTATTGCAGTTCATATGGGAGCCTTACAGGACGGAGGATGACATCATAACCAAGTTCCCATCGTATTGTACCGTTAGTCGAGACATATGGATGGCACGAGTGCCACTTATATACTTCGATATCATTGACTGGCATCTCCCCGACCGGGTGCTTAGACAATTTGGACAAGTTCAGAGTGTGCCTGATCGCTTTGATGCCCACTTGGCGATGCATTTTAGAGATAGGTGTGGCAAAATGGCCATTGATTGGGCAAAGGAATACCAGACGTTTATGGACGAGTAGAACAACCGACGTAACACCATTGTCCATGTTGAGAGTAGCAATGAAGTTCTTACATCTTCCGACCCATACATGTTATGGTTTCGCCGTCATACACGTCTAGTACTCAATAATCCGAGTGACATTGCTGTCTTCAGATACCAAGGCATCGGGGCTAGTTTAAAGGGATTGGTAAGTTCTATATATTCTCCAAAACAACATTTGCTTAAGTTTGTGTATGTTTGTTATTTGGCATTGATGGTTACGTAACACAGATACCATGACATTACAGGTTCGCAGAGTTGCGATGTCACGCCCTCAAAATAATACATAAGACCCATCACTTTTAACATGCATTGATATATAAAAGACCCTCATTCTTCTATTCATTAGAGTATTCCATTACAAAATGTATTACATGTTGACAACAACAAATGCCCTAGGGGCTTACTACTTTCCAAGTCAACACTTGGTTACAAAAAGAGAGTACTAACTCAACTACACATTAAGCCCTTGGCTTGAATCCACATGTAATACATCAAACGAAAGAAAGACAATAAAGTCTGCCCGCCTTAAGCCTCCCAAGCTATTCCCTTGGAGGTGGCATGATACCTGTACCTGAAAATGATATTCCCGTATAGGGTGAGCTAACAACCCAGTAGAAATACACTAAACCAGCTATGAACAATGACTAAAAGATTAACAGTTTGATAGATGGTTAACACTTTTACATTCTTTCATATCACATTACAGTTTCATTTTCCATTCCTTTTTAATTTTCAATTCATAACCATGGTTCAGAACCTGACCAAATAACCGATATGTGACAGTAACTCATATTAAACATTTCCTCATTTCACAATAGATAAGCATACTAGCTATATCAACACATCATCAGATAAGCATATGAGCTATATCAACATTCCCACTGATAAGTATAAGAACTATATCACACTTCCAAAGATGAGCATATGAGCTATATCAACACTTCAATAGACAAGCATACGAGCTGTATCTATGGAGTCCATCCCCTCTCTTCTCCCACACAACACCCGGTTTAGAGGTCCATCCCCTCTCTTCCCCTAAACCGTGGAGTACATCCCCTCTCTCCTCCAACACAACACAATGCATATAAACAATTATTATACACATCATCAGTCAATACATAAAGTTAATGTATTCTTTCAAACGTCATACTCAATGACACATTCTAGTGATTAGTTTTAGTTTGCCTAATCATCATGCATTGTCTACAACAATCAAGACTATCCTCCACCGATAACCCAAAGCAGTTATTTCTAAACAGAAAATAAGTGCACAAAATGAATATAAAATCAACATTTCAACTAGGTGAGCGATAAATAATTCAACTACACCCTTTAATCCCATACATTCCCATTTCTAACATTTCTCTATGCTAAACATGCATATAGGTTTATTATAAATAAAACCCCAACTTTTGTAAAATTGCACAAAAGCCCCTAAACTTTCTCAAAATTACCCAACAACCCCCAACATATCAAAATGCTAAAATTTAAAGACAAAGCTCATAAAGAGGAGTAGGTTTCCCTACCTCAAATTCGGCGCTCAAACGGAGAAGATGAAAAGAGTCGAAACTCGATCTCCACCACACACCACAAAGCCCTCGAGAATTAACACAACTTTGGCGAAGGAATTATGGCCAAAATCCCAATGGAACTATGGCCAAAATCCAGCTCGGCACAACTAAAATTTATAACTCAAGCTCGGTTCGTAATGGCTAATTAAACCAAGAAAGAACCATAGAAGTTGGTAAGCTAACCCTATGCACTTGCACCTATATATAGAAGTTTGTCCACCTTAAAATGTGTCTTGTAACCGATGTGGGACTTCCAACAAACATATAGAAGTTTGTCCACCTAAAAATGTATCTTGTAACCGATGTGGGACTTCCAACAAACGCACCAAAGGTTCCCAAAATAGAATGAATGGTCCAAATATATTTACCAAAAGCCTTAAAAGGCACAAGTGCTACAACCTCCCCACCTTAGGAAATTTCGTCCCCGAAATTAAGGACAAGTTTTTGAAAAATAAGTTTTTCTCCGTTTTTAAACAATGTTAAATTTCAACATTTAATAACTCGACCCATTACCGGTCATTCCATCTCTTGTTAAGAGACATAACAAATACATTTCATCATGCATTTCCTTTCCTTCTCAACCATTTTCAACATACATGGTTCACAATTTCATATCATAAACAATTTTCATGATACAACTCCAGTTCTATAATATAGCCAACATATGCAATATTACAATCAACTCCCATATCAAGGCAGTTCTACAATATTTCCATAAACCAAAACATTTACAATGTTTTACAACTTAAGACATACTTAATGATCTTAAAGTCCATCAATACAACAATACATATATAACATACGTTCAAACATCCACAAATAGGTCCGGATATTTCTCTCGGACCTCCAACTCACGTTCCCAAGTGGCTTCCTCCACTCCGTGATGTTTCCAC